>OY796882.1:60457232-60761989 GCA_963680785.1 Diplosoma virens | reverse complement strand
AAAAGGTAATAAGCCCTTCAGAAAAAAAAATTATAATGCCGAGTGAAAAACCAAACAAGCTAGTGAATCGACAGAACAACTCTTTCTCTATCTTGTTCGTTTATGCGAATACAGTTTTTTTGGTCTACTGTCGACTTTAGAAAAAGATATATTTGTATAATGCATTTGAAGATAAAAAAAAATTTTTTTGACATGACAAATCAGATGAAGAAAGCGTGGTCTGTCATTGAAAAAAAAATAAGCATGTTTATTTCCACCCTCAAAGATTTTTTGCTTTTTTCGTGCCAACACGAGTGATGGAAAACAAGCATCTTAAGTATAGAAATCACATTTGTATGGAATACTGCATAGAAAATTATCACCTTTTTTCTAAAAGGTAACAAACAAAAAGTAGTAAAAAACCATGCTTTATAAAATTTTCCATCCAAAAGGTTGTTTAATTTCCACCCCTAAAAAGTACCCTAAATTTACAGTGCACACCTAATTTTTTAAATTTGGGGAGGCAACCCACGATTACAATCAGGTTTCCCCACCACTGGTTTAAATAAACCCACACTTTGTTTTTCATTTTAATTCCAAGCATCAAGTGGTAAAAGCACACGTAAGCCTTGCTTGTTTATCAGTATTCAATGTTAAAAATATTCAAAAATGCTTCGAGCAAGAAAAACGACAGGCAGCGGCATTAAAGGTGGTGGCAGCTTTAAATAAGCAACGTAAAAAACCGGAAATGCTGGATACGACCTTGGCTTGGGACGCAGGAATGCATTGGGTGCCCATAACACCCTGTTGCAGAAGCTGCACATACGTCTGTTATTGACCACGATGGCATTTTGCAACCAAAAAAACTTGCTGAAATCTTGCTGGAAATAGAAACCTCGCTCTATTCCTAGCAATATTGCAGCAAGGACACGTTTTTTTTTCTTGAAAAGCGCTTTTTACACGAGACAAGATTTTTTATTGCACAATATTGCCAGTAATCTTGCTCAATGATCTGGCGCGGTACTTTTACATACAGATAGAATATTGAGGCAGGAAATTTTTCTGTAAGAAAACTTGATCGTGTAAAAGCCAGACTAAGCGATCTATTAAGCTTACTAGAAAAAGTAACATTTACTTGAAAAAGACATGAAATTACAACTTAGTTTTACTATTTGTTTAGAGGTGCTTCACTTGCGATTTGGTGAAACGGCAAGTCCCATTTGTTCATCGATGAATGGAATCGCCCAACACCAGTCCGCAGGCAATTGAGCTTAATCTAACCTGGATGGAGCAAAACTCATTCCAATCAGCCTGGCACTAATCCTGAATATGAAAAGTACGGAGTCTGGATGTACTCTCACCGTATTACGTATTTCCATGAAAAATTTTTTCCCCTGAAAAAAAGCGGATGCATACTCCAGCAAGGCTATTTAATAGATTCGGCGCAGCTAGCACAAATGGGGATTTGATTTTAGTATTTCTTGGGAAACACCGAAGGACCCACTTAAAAGACCATGCAAAAATATGATCAAGGTCCATGAATCCACGGTAACCAAAGGAGAGTGTCTCTCTCCTAGTTGGCAAAAATCAACTAACTGGATACCTGAATGTATGGAAAAAGGGACATTCCATGTCAACTTACACCCCTCTTTTGCCAACCATTTCCGATTATGCTGAAATTTGGCAAGTTTTTTAGGTTTTGGATGAGAAAATGTCTCACACCAAAATTTCAAGTTTTCTAAATCAAAACAGTTTTTTGATATATAAAAGGTTGAAAGTTAGACACAAAAATCGGCGCTTGAAACGCCTCTGATCGAGCAAAAGTGACCCCTCCTGGCTTTATTTTTTTTGTTCGATTTCAAAGATGTTAATATCATTGGAAAAGCTCTTTTTCAGCAGCTTTCCAATTATATTAAATATCTCAAATGTATCTATATAACTAAAAAAAATTATTATTTGTCGTGGCTTTGTGACCTTGACCTCGCATAACCCAAAAAAACCCCATTCTAGACAAAAAAAAAATTATTTTCAATATTTTTGTTCCTCACATAGAGGACTATCAGCATGACCAAAATCAAAGTGGGATCTCTGTGGGTTTTTTAAGATAATTTTTAATTAGAAAAAAAATTAACAAAAAAACTTGCGAAAAATGATTTATTTGAAAATATCGACAAGTTGCGAAAATATTTATTGCGTAAATATCAACAAAATTTACATCATTAGGCACACTTGTTTAATAAAATGCAAATATCTTGAAAAACCCATAAAGATCCCACTTTGATTTTTGGGCATGCTGATAGTCCTCTATGTGAGGAACAAAAATATTGAAAATAATTTTTTTTTTGTCTAGAATGGGGTTTTTGGGGCCATGCGAGGTCAAGGTCACAAAGCCACGACAAATAATAATTTTTTTTTATTTATATAGATACATTTGAGATATTAATATAATTGGAAAGCTGCTGAAAAAGAGCTTTCCAATGATATTAAACATCTTTGAAATCGAAACAAAAAAATAAAGCCAGGAGGGTCACTTTTTGCTCGATCAGAGGCGTTTCAAGCGCCGATTTTGTGTCTAACTTTCAACCTTCATATATCAAAAAACTGTTTGATTTAGAAACTTGAAATTTTGGTGTGAGGACATTTTTCTCATCCAAACCTAAAAAACTTGCCAAAACTTGCCAAAAACTTGCCAAATTTCAGAAAAAATTTCAGCAAAATCAGAAATCAGAGAAAGATTCAGCAAAAAGGGTGTGAGTTGACATGGAATGTCCCAAAAGTGGTTCGTTGGAGTGGGACGCAGGCATCCAGCAACTTTTTCTCAATGCGTGATTCAAGAAAAATGTCTATGAGGCAAGTGTGAGCGCTGCCACAACAGAGAGGTGCTCAGTGTCTTGGACTCAGCACCTTATACTGAACGTACAGGTTGCCTCCGCAGTGCGACGCGCGAAGATAATTTTTTTTCCGCAATGCCACTAGACGGTGACAAATTGAGCAACCTATCCAGTTTTAACCTCAAGATAAGAAGGCGTTGGAAAGAACAATAAAAAGCCTATTGCTTTTGTAGACATTTTTTCTCACGTTTGGCCCTCTCGGTTATTTAAATAAAAAGGCTGCCGTTACTCTTAGTGTGACTGAGCTTCAGCCTCTAGGTCTGGAGACACACTAAAAAATGTAGTTATGTCTTGACCTAAAGTCTCCTCCAAGTCATTCCAGTTTTTCCAAAGAGTACAGCAATGCTGGATCTGCATAAGAAAAATTTTTTTTGGAAATTGTGGAGGGCAGTTAGTACGTATAAATGCTGAAAAGAAGGACAGTGCAGGACTAATCGCTGCGGAAACGCCGTTTTGAAGACGGCGCAGTCTGCTTCTTTGTTTGACATGATCATTTTGACCATGTACTAATCCAGCAGAAGCCTCAGCACCTTGCACGTAAAGGTACGGTGCCAGACACTGTTTAATGCCGCAGTCAGATTGACAAATACGACACCAGCCTTTTTTAACCTGGAGAGAATACTCGATGTTCTGCGTTAATAAAACGACTTGATCCACGGTTTGATATCCCGCGTCAAAAACCAAGCCTGTTCTTCGAAAAGCAGTTGCTCAATAATTGGCTCGACAAAGGCGAAAATTTTTGTTGGCGACACAGAGCAGAGATATCTGTCAATAATTTCTTTTGGATTTCCCACAGGCTTTATTGGCTTTGGGATCGCGACTAGAAGCGCTCTTGAAAAAATTTTCTTAAAAAATTTGAGTTGGAGCAAGCTGGAAGAAATGAAAATTATATAACCAGGACTTTCAAAGCAGCTCCAGCATGAATTCTAAGCTTTGGGGAAGATGGAATCAGGGCCTGGAGTTTTTACCTGGTTTTTAAGTTTTTGGAGGGCAGCAGTGAATTCTTTTTTGTGAGAAAATACCAGAGATGTTAACTGTGTTTGGTGTTTGCACCTTCCAAAGGTAAGAAAACTTCTTACAAAACAAGTCGAGATGACTTGCGATGAACAGCCTCGTATCTTCTATGTCTAACCAGCTGAGATGCAATAGCATCAGCTGAAACAAGATAGTGACGAGGGAGAGTGTCGTTATCTACCTGTAAGGTTGTTTCAATATACTCGATGCCTTACAACTAGAGTGTAAAAAAATTCGATGCTCCAAAATCGGTTTTGGACCATCAATCCTTACACTTCCTGTCAAGTTTGGCAAGTAAAGTTATGCAGCTAGACTTAAGTCGTCTCACTGAGGTGACTGCAGGCCGTTGTTTCGATGACCTCGTGAAATGGTGATTTGGTTGCTTTCCTGATAATGTTACAAAAGTCCTGGTAAGCTGCATCCACATCAAGTGAATCAGGCGCCAACAAAAATCTTTGCGAATTTATTAGTCAAAAACAATTTAGTGACTTAATTTGACCTTGCAGAAGTTTTCACTGCTTAACAGGCATGCTTGGCACCGACAAAAGCAAACCATTGTGTTGTAACAAATGTAAATTGTTGTTGTAATCTGAGAAAAATTTTTTAGATCACGTCTCTTCGGAAAGCGACTGTTAGAAAACTACACCACTAAAAAGTTAGATCTGGACTAGTGCCAGTATTCCAGTGGCCAGAGTAAAAAGCTGGCGGCGTCCTTTAGCATTGTACAGGAGAGCAAAAACTATTAACACTTGCCCAGCCAGCCAAGCAGTGACCATCCGCTATGTTATCGTCATAACATCAATCAACATGGCGACAGTTGAATTCGCCGGCATAAAGACAGGGTTGAGGAAACACTGAGAGATACAAGGATTTCAGTCGCGTTGGTTGAGTTTTTGTAGACGTTGACTAATTTTAACCATCAACATCCACGCACAAACCATTTTAATTTTCCCATGTCAGTGGAGGTTGGTTCAAAAGCGTATGCCTTAGTTGTTCGTGGACAAACGTGTCAAGAAATGTTTTCCTTCTTAAAAAAAAAACCCAGCTAAATGGAAGCCTGTAAGTACTAGCTTCTCTGCATCAGTGCAATGGTTTCTCCTAGTAGAATGACGAGTGCCTCAGATTGTAAAGCAAGATAACGAAGAATGTTTAACTGGAAAATTCGGAACTTGTTGAAAATGTGCTTTGAAAAAAAGCAGTTTTTTTTTCAGGCATAGCCCTGTCCCTGAAAAAATTGTTTTGCCGATTAGCAGACCCTCGCTGAACATCGGTATAGATAAAATACCCTTCTTCCATGGCAATTTTAGTTTTAGTCTGTGCAATAACAAGAGCAAAATTACTCACAATCCTGGCAACGAGAAAAGCAACTGTCATCTGGATCAGTCCGTGCAATGTTAGGACAATGACTTTTTCTTTTTTGTCAATAGGACTATTGTATTTCATCAGGACAATTTTTGTGACAAAGGCGTAGATAAGCATTTAAAAGCTTATTTTTATAAGTAGTTAAACGTATCATTTTATAACACCAATAGATAACACCTTTTTATAAGTAGATAAACATAATATTAATTTTTTTTTTATATGCACACAAGTTATTAATTTAATCATTTCTTGCTGGCCAAACAGCCCGATGGTATTATTGCAATTTTTTTATTGATCAAAATAATTATTATTTGTATATTTTTAATTTTTTAACTTTTGTTTGCTGTTTTTTTGGCAGTGTGATTTAGTGGTTGGAAAAGTATCCTGACAATGCATTTTTAAGCAAATGTGATCAACCAGTTGCAGTTCCAAACATAACTGCATCATTCTGTTTTTGTTCTTGTGCTTTTCTGCAGAGTGGTTTTAGCACGCAGCTCAAAATTTCATCCATATCTTTAAATGAAAACAAAAAAAACAAAATAAAAAAAATTTAACCGGACAGCAGTATTTTGGCATTTCTGTAAGCCCTTGGGGTAAAATTTTTTAACGGTTGTCCTACGAAATAGCGCCTCCAACGCTTTTACCGCTAATCACGAAGATAAATATCAAAATGAAATAAAATTTTGTGCCTTAAATTGATTTCTTTCTGTAAAAAATGCATTTTTATTACTTCCTATTGTCTTTTCAAAAATGTTGAATTTGATTCCGGAGTTTTGGCTAAATTCAGAAGCATTATCTAACGTTATCACTAATTTGAAAACGTTTCAAAAAATGGCGGAAATAACAAAATTTTAAAAATTGAATTGTACACTCGTAGCGCAGAGTCATCAGGTAAAGTGCCCAAAACATTTTTTTTCACCAAAAAGTAATAAAGGTGGACGTCAGAGGGTTATGTCTCTTGGATTAAACAATTACATTATCAAGTTTGATAAGGGATGCAATGCTTTTATTAGAAGCAAATATGCTATTGTCGAAATTTTTCAAAAAATCCTTAAAAAATCTGGCTAAATCTTTGCAGTTGAATCATGCTAACTGCAATGACAAAAACAGCTAAGATTAAATTGCAAATTCAGTGTTGTCTGTACTTTTTTAAAAAAAAGGCCTAATTTTTTGGATAAAAATAGAATGCCATAGTGTAACCCAGCTATCGGAGGCACAAAAATAACCAAAGAAAAATAAGGCACACAATAACCAAAGAAACAAGTAGAAGAGATGAAAAGTTGCAGAGATGAAAATGTTGAGGTTTTGCTATGGGAGTGACGAGAAAAGACAAAATTAGAAAACAAGTACATCAGGGGTACAGTTAAGGTAGAAAGATTAAGAATGAAGATGAGTAAAAGCAGGCTGAGGTGGTATGGGACATGTCACAAGGAGAAAACCAGGAGTATGTAGGAAGAAAAAATGATGGAAAATGGAGTTACCGGGAAAAGAGGAAAAAGAGAGAGACCAAAGAGAAGATTTCTGGATGTAGTGAAAGAAAGATATGGGAGAAGTTTGTTGCGAGGAAACGGGACGTTGAAAAACAGGATGGTTTTGAAGAAAACATGATTACGCTGTGGCTACCCCTGATTGAAGGGGAAAGGCCAAAAGAAGAAGAAGAACAAAAAGAAGAAGAATGCGATAATGTAAATAAAAATGCAATTGTTCTTTTTTAAATTTTAACAAAATCCTTATTTTTGTTTAAAACTCTTCCGGGGTTTAGATAAAGCTCATCTATCAAGCTAGGTTAGATAACCAACACAGTGAACAAAAATCAGTACAAGATTATAAAAAATGTAAAAACATTATTTTTGGTATTTGTTCGAGTATGATTGTTTTTCCTCATTTTGAACATTAATTTGTGCCGGTGCAATTTTGTTTTATTTCAGTGTAACAATAATCTTTGGAAATTTTATCGGATAATAATTAAGTTTTAAGTCATATAGAGTTTATTTGTTTTGAGAGTATCTTAAAAATCTCTTTGTTTGCGGAAAACTGTTTAGTTGCCTGGCCCGTGACCACCTAAAATGTGCATTGTTTTTTTTTCTTTTTAGAACACCTAATCAAGTTTATTATTGTCGAGTGTCGGTGTGAGTACTGTCTTGAGCACAAAAAAATTGAGAGAAATTTTCTGCGCACAAAAAAAATTTCCCAAAAAAAATTGCATAAAAAAGCCTTGTTGCGAGAAAATACGTTTTTTAATTTTTTTCCGATGAGATAGACCGGGGTTTCTCACGCACGCCCACCAACGGATATTTTTAAAAAATGTATTATGACAAAGTCTATAAACAAAGCTTACAAGTACATAATATTGTTTTTATGACAGCATATTCTGTATTATTTTTTTTAATAAATTTATTTTCTAAAGGACATGTCAAAATGATTAAGAAAATAAAAAGATGAGTCGCTGCTATTGATTGTTTTTCAGGCAAGGTAAGCATTGCGGCAAAAGACTCGTAATATAAGTATAAAATAACCGTCTTTTATCTTTGCCTACTCGTTCCCATTGCGTATTCAAAACAGGGAAGTAAAAGATATTCATATTTTTTATTAATTGAAAACTTTAAAACTCAAGCAGCATAAAACTGCACTGATACTTATTGTTCTAATTGTGATTCAGAATGACACGTGTACATGGAAATTAAGGGTCTCGTTTTTCTGAGTTTTTAGCATTGCTGCCTGTTGTTAAGAAATCAAAAATTTATGTAATGCATAGAGTTATAAAAAGATTAAATGTATTTGGTTAAGTTAACGAAAAACAGTTGTTAATATTATTGTATAGATTTTTTACCTAGCTTCTTTAAGTAAAATTACGCAAAAATTAATTAAAAAGCTATGATGATTTGATGTTTTAAAAACTAGGCAGAAATTTTTTTTTGTTTAAAAGGTTGCCAACTAAGAGTCTGAAACAGACAGAACAAAAGGAAAAAATTTATGTTTTTCTTTCGCAAGGTTGTTTTGTTGCCTGGGTCAGATTATAACAGCGAAGGTGTTGAACCAATATTAAGTTTTGCGATCGAAAACAGTCAGCTTTTGTTCTCGATGTTCTCCCCACTAAATGGAACACGCTTATATAATGTACTTTCCTATGTATTTAATCGGGCCACTGCCGCAATTTTATAACAGAGCAAAACTCTTTTGCGCATGGACGAACGAAGCCCCCTCTCACCAATTTGCAAGCGATTGAGCTTGGCCCAAGTTATTTTCGATAAGCCGATTTTTATCGCTTTAGTATTGATCATGGAAAGAAAAGCATGATAGTTACGAATCAGATATCGCATATATACATAGGTAATTCAATTACTTGCCACCACTAATATCTTAATATTGTGACAGAAACTGAACAATTTGTCTAATTTTATCCCGAGATAAGTCGGGACTGGACCTAATGATAATAACACTACGTAACAAAATTTTACAAAAAGTTTGTTTGGCTAAATTTTTTAGATGTGTCTGCATGATTGTCAAGCGCTGATTCCAAAAATGCTATCAGTTTTTTTCTATCATCGATCGTTTTCAAGATACAAAAATTTCCGTTTTTTTGTGATTTTCCGTTAACTATATATGTATGATTCGGTTATGATTGCTGTGATCTGTTCCTATTAGCTTTATCTTGTTGTAAATCGGCGTTTTATTCATCTGAGGGTGTGAACGGGCATATGGGAGTGCGTTTATTACCTGTTAGTCCTCAGTTTTTGTTTAAATTAAGAATAGTCTCTGCCTTTATCTCTGCCTATTAAATTAAGAATAGTCGATTAGAAAGTCATATTTACATTGTTCAGTATATGCAGAGAGAAGTACCACGTTGTAGTCAGAACCTAACAGCCAGCCTTAATGCCAACAGCCTACTCATTACTCCCTATGATTATATTTTGTAGAGTTAAGTCTTGTATTAATCTTTAGATTGCATTCAATATTAAATAGTAAAAATCAAAATGTCTAGTAGAGAGGACAAAAATTTACCGAATTGCTTTTGTTATGTATATGGATTCTACTAAATCAGCAGTAAACACACCACATACAAAATTCTGAAAGGAACAAAGTATTGGACAGCTTATAGACTATATTTTGGGATGGACATTAATGATCAGGATAAGCCCTGGCCAGCACATGTAATCTGTGGCAGCTGTAGATCTAATCTTGAAGGATGGTTGAGCGGTTCTGGAAAAGTTATGTCATTTGCAGTTTCCAGAGTTTGGAGAGAGCCCCAAAATCATCATGATGATTGCTACTTTTGCATGATAAACATTTCGAAGTATCGCAAGGTCAACGGAAGAAGAGCTGTGTCATATCCAAGTATACCCTCATCGATTGCACCTGTTCCTCATAGTGAAAGCTTACCGGTTCCAAACCTGCCATCAAATGTGAATTTTTTTTGTGGATTACTAGCACTAATTTATTTGTTCTGAGATTGGATCCAATTCCTTAGACTGTATGCTATGTAGCCTACTTGTTATTTTTCATTTCAGGTAGAAATGTACTTCATTGAACTCATCGACAACAACTGACACTGATGCTGAATATGCATTATCAACAAGTTCAGAACTTCATTTTCCAACTAAAAAAGAATTGGATGATTTAATACGTAATTTTGGTCTTACGAAATCTGGAGCAGAGTTATGAACTTCCAGACTAAATGAGTGGAATCTGCTTGGCGATAACTGTAAGAGTACTGCCTACAGAAATAGAAACTTGGAGTTTTCTGTTTGTTTTGATGTTATTGAAGACCTTTGCTATTGCAAAGATGTGGATCAGGCTTATTTAACGCTGTTGGAATAGATCATGATTCTACGAAGTGGCGGTTTTTATTGACAGTTCTATCAAAAGTCTTAAAGCAGTGTTACTTCACAATGGCAATATACATTTATATCCGTCAATTCCACTTACTTATTCATTACAGATGAAAGAAGACTATGCAAATGTCAACCAACTGCTCATTAAAATCAATTATGCTCAGTTTAAGTGGTATGTTTGTGGTGATTTTAAAATACTAAGAGTTTTGCTGGGTCTGCAGAGTGAATACACAAAATAATCTTGCGTTTTGTGCTTGTGGAATAGTAGAGCTGACGGTGAGCACTATGAAAAAATACATTGGCTGACACGGGAAGAATTAACACCAGGAATGTACAATGTCATCAGGGAGCCTCTTGTAAGCCCGAAAAATATCTTACTGCCACCTTTTCATATCAAATTAGGTCTAGTAACACATTTCGTTAAAGCTTTGGATTTTAAAGAAGTTTTTCAAGAAATCCGTTGAATGTTTTCCAGACTATCAGATTCCAAAATAAAAAGAAGAATATTCGTTGTTCCCCAGAAAAGCACATCGTTAAAGTCTAAAAGCTTGGAAGCAAAAATAAATAAAACAGAAAAGGAAGCGTGGCAAGCATTTCGAGGTGTGGTTAATGGATTTTTGGGAAATAAAAGGAACCAAAATTACAAAGAGTTAGTGAAAAAACTTATCAAAAGTTACCAAAACACTGGTTGTCGCATGTCTGTAAAACGCACTTCTTAAAGAAACGCACGACAAAGTTTTAGACTTTTTTCAAGAAAATCTTGGTGACTTTAGTGAGGAGCATGGTGAGAGATTTCACCAGGATATTGAGCCCATTGAAAAACGATATAAAGGCGCTGGGACAATGCAATGATGGGACACTACATTTGGTCTTTGGTAAGGCAAGATAAGAGCGGTCATAAAAGAAAAGCTTGCTTAACAATGCATTTTTGAGTGACTATTACTATTTGAAAAAATCTGTGTTTATTTGAACCTTATTTTTTATAAACGTTTTAAAGCTAATTTTTGCATTTAATAAACTAAGCAGAACCCTGATATGCAGATATAATTTACTGCAAGAATCGAACACAATTCGCTAACTACAGCTACGTCGGATCAAACAAAAAGTTTGAATATCTCAAAAAGTATTGATGTTACAAAAAAACTACCTGCATTTTTGAATTCAGCACCCAAAAATACATAAAGGGGCACTAAAAAAAGTAGCCAAACAAAAATTGTGTTACGTAGTGTAATTGATTATCGTGAAAATTTAACGCGCACGTTTGGTTGGTCGGTTGTTTTAATAAAAAAGTGTGTTTACGTTTAGCGAGATTAAACTTCAATTGCCAAGCCTAGAGATGCGGTAAAAGATATCCTTTGCCTCAATTTAAGGTTTCTTCTAGATTTTTTCTTGTGGTTCTGGTTATCAATACATCTGTTTTGTTATTTTGCATGAGAGATTGTAATCATTTTTATAAAAACGGAAAGTACCTACCAAGTCTGATCTTTAAACAGAGTCAGCTAATCGGCAAACGTCTTACTCAGGACAGGAATTCACGTTAAAACTGATGTCTTAAGGCACATTGATAAAAAATTTCGAAGGCCCACAACTTCCCAACAAAGCATCAATAACTTTATTGTAAGCAAGAGAAGTGAGTATTTTTTATTATCTTAACTGCAGTTGAGATTTTCGTCATCCAACAACAGAAGATTCTTTAAATCACTGCTGGGGCGCTAGTACTTCTAAGTAAAAGCTATTGCATTATTCAATTACTTGCAAGCATTAAAAAGTCAATAACTTTTTATAAGGTGGCTGCTTCTTAAACTGTGTGTGACAAAAAATTTATATATCAATTACCGCAAAAGATACACAAAAAAATGTTTCGTCATTAGAATCGGGCGTATTTCAAAGACGTCTTGTTAAACAAAACTTCAGTTTTACAGCGCAATTAAAAAACGATTATTTAAATTGATGAAAAAGTTAAAGAGCAAAATTTTAAACATCTTTATTCTTGAACTTATTTACAGTGACTTAAAAGTTATAATTTATTCAACATTTAGTCTCTTTTTAGTAAAACAAAATAGATTTTGAATATTTTTCAATATAACCCATTAAAAAGCAGTTTTGGTGAGTGTGAAAATAGAAAAAACTAAGCAAGGAACAGGACGCGAAATTCTATTTAGAAAATAAAAGCACTTTTACAGAAGTTATTCAAGACTTTTTATTTTATTTGTTTTGATTAGTCAGGCCGGTTTAACTCATATTTATAAAAAGCAAGGAAAATTATTTTGATCAATTTTATCGCACACAATATAGTTTTATAAATAATTAAATAAAACTATATCTTTTACTTAACAATTTTTTTAAAGACATTTATCTCAATAAAAGTTTAATGTTGTTTTAAAGTATAACCATTTGTTAGTTGCGACCAGCACCAAAACATTTAAAAAGGTTGAATAAACTTCAATGAATGACATACATATTACTAAAATTGAAAATCCAGACGCCGATGCTATAGTTATGCAGGTAGAGATCCAATCAAATTCAGAATAATTATGGGGTAAACCCAATTGTATTAAATATGTACTTGAATTATGAACTTGTTTTTTTTGTTCTTACGTTTGTCCAATTCATAGTTCCATCTGAACTCTTCTTCTTCTTCTTCTTTCGGCTTCTCCCTACTCGGGGTCGCCACAGCGCGATAGTAATCTCCATTTCACTCGGTCTACTTCATCTCCTTCCCTAGCTCCAACCCTTTCCATGTCTTCTCTCACCAAATCCATCCACCTTCTCCTTGGCCTTCCTCTTTTCCTTCTGCCTGGCACTGCCATCTCCATCATCCTTTTCCCCACGTAGTCTTCTTCTCTCCTTTTTACATGTCCATACCAACGTAGCCTCACATTCCGAAGTTTTTCTCCCAGCTTTGCAATTTTTGCAGTCCTTCTCACATATTCATTTCTTATCTTGTCCTTTCTTGTCACTCCCAATGCCCATCTCACCATTTTCAACTCTGCAATTTCCATTTTTCCCATTTGCCGTTCAGTCACTGCCACCGTTTCCATTCCATAAAGCATGGCTGGTCTAACAACACTCTTGTATATTTTACCCTTAACCTTTGCTGATAGCTTCCTGTCGCACAGAACTCCAGATACCTTCCTCCAACTCATCCATCCTGCTTGGATCCTTCTCCTTACTTCTTCTTCACATCTTCCATCATTACTAACTGTTGACCCCAGGTATTTGAAGTTTTTGGCTTTCTTTACCTTTTCTTCTTGCAACTTCAACTCTTCTCCATCATCCACACCCCCAACCCTCATATATTCTGTCTTGCTCCGGCTCACTTTCAGGTCTCTTCTCTCCAGTGCATTTCTCCAAATCTCCAGGTCCTCCTCTACTCCCTATGATTTTGTCTACACAGAACTATGTCATCTGCAAACAGCATATCCCATGGTGCGTCCTTCCTGATGTTCTCCGTCAGCCTGTCCATAATGACGACAAAAAGAAATGGGCTGAGTGCTGAACCTTGGTGGAGTCCAACACCTACCTTAAATTCTTCAGTCAACCCTGCTGCACTTCTCACAGTTGTTGTCGCTCCGTCGTACATATCCTGGATAATCCTTATGTAGCACTCTGATGTTTCAGCTAACGGCAAGCATTCCCACATTTCTTCTCTGGGTACCCTGTCGTATGCTTTCTCCAGGTCAATAAAGGCACAGTGCACTGCCTTCTGCCCTTCAGTCCATTTTTCCAACAGCATCCTTAGACAAAAGATTGCATCGGTGGTACTCCTTCCTGGCATGAACCCAAATTGTTGCTCAGAAATTGTCACCTCCTTCCTTATCCTTGCTTCTATTATCCTCTCCCACAATTTCATAGTGTGGCTCATCAACTTGATCCCCCGGTAGTTTCCACATTCTTTGATGTCTCCTTTACCTTTGTACAAAGGTACAAGCACGCTCCTCCTCCATTCATCTGGCATCTTCTCTCCTCGCAAGAGTCTGTTGAAAAGCTTCACTAAAAACTCCACACCTTTATTGCCTAGAGCAATCCATGCTTCCACTGGTATGTCATCAGGTCCTTGAGCCTTTCCCTTCTTCATCCTCCTCAACCCAGTCCTGACTTCTTCTCCAGAGATATCTTCCACGTCCCTTTCTCTCTCTTCTGTTCTCGTTTCTCTTCTTTCTCTAGGGTTTTCATGGTTGAGTAAGTTGTCGAAATACTCCTTCCATCTCTGTTTCACTTTCTCTTCTTCCATCAGAATCTCCCCAGTTTTACTCTTGATTACTCTTACTTGTTGAACATCCTTGCTTTGTCTGTTTTTCTGCTTTGCTATTTTGAACACCTCATTTTCCCCCTCCTTTGTTTCCAGTTTTTCATACAGTTCCTCATATGCCTTGTTTCTTGCCTTTGCCACTTCTCTCTTAGCTTGCTTTATTGCAGTTTTATATGCCAACTTGCTTGCATCATCTCTGATGGTATCCCATGCCTTTTTAGCTTTTTTCTTATCCTTTAGCTTCTCTTGTACTTCCTGGTTCCACCACCACGTTTCCTGTCTACCTGCCGGGCTAACTTTTCCTGATGTTTCACCCAGTTCCTTTCTGGCAATGCTCCGTATCATTTCAGCTATTGTTTGCCAGTCTTCCTGTCCACTAAGTATTCCGCTTTCAATCACATCCATTTTGAATTTACTGTTCACTTTCGAGTCCTTTAATTTCCACCATTTTATTCTCTTCACTAGTTTTGGTGCTTTCCTCCACTTTGTCCAGATGATTATCGCACTGACCACTATTCTGTGCTGTTTTGCTACACTTTCACCTACAACAACTTTTGTATCCACCACCTCCTTGATTCTTTGTCTTCTCACCATGATATAATCCACCTGCGAACTGCGTCCGCCACTGCTGTAGGTGACTCTATGTGCCGGTTTCTTTACAAAATATGTGTTGGTGATTGCTAGTTCCCTTCTCTTAGCAAAATCCACCACTGCTTGTCCTTCATTATTTCTTTTCCCTAATCCGTGTCTGCCCATGCATTCTTCATCACCATTATTCCCTTCTCCTACGTGCCCATTCAGGTCTGCTCCCACCACAATTCTTTCATTTCTTGGTATCTTTTCCACTGTCTCATCTAGGTCCAGCCAGAATGTTTCCTTTTCTTCACGTATGCACCCCACCTGTGGCGCATATGCACTGATGACATTCAACATAACACCATCAAGCTCCATCTTCAAGCATATTATCCTTTCTGATACCCTCCATAATTCCACTACCCTGTCCACATGCTCCTTTTTCAATATGATTCCTACACCATTCTTTTTGTTTCCACTTCCACAGTACCACATTTTATATCCTCCACCTATGCATCTTGCTCTCTCCCCCTTCCAGCGAGTTTCCTGCACACACAGTATGTCCACCCCTCTTCGTTCCATAAGATCCGCCACTTCTCTTCCTTTACCAGTCATGGTTCCAACATTTAATGTAGCAACCCTCAGCTTGATCTTCTTAGCTTTCTTCCTCTCTTCATTTCTCTCCTTCCTTCTTCTCCGCTGTTTTCCACCTCTTCTTTGCATCCAAGTAGCATGTCCACCAGTAACCCTTGGTGCCCAGTCACTGGTAACGGTCGTTGTTTTCCCGGGCCTCGACCGATCCGGTATGAAGTTAGATTTTACAACGCGCATTGAAAAAATATTTGGCTGTGTTTTACGCCGGATGCCCTTCCTGTCGCAACCCTCCCCATTTATCCGGGCTTGGGACCGGCACCATTTGAACAACCTTAGAGGCTGGGTTCTTAGTTCCATCTGAACGAAAATTTAGTAAAGATTTTTTTTAAGTGCTTCCTAATTGGTTTCCATCTTTTTTTTTTTTTTTTTTTTTTTTTTTTCAGCTAAAAAAAAAAAAAAGATGGAAACCAATTAGGAAGCACTTAAAAAAAATCTTTACTAAATTTGGTTGAGAATCCGCTTTGTTCATATACTGTACGTTTACAGCATTGTTTTCAAGACTATAAAACAATTGAAAAAATTTCCGAAAAAAATAATAACTGTTTTGCAATATTTTTGTTTTCGTTCATAGTTCCATCTGAACGAAAACAAAAATATTGCAAAACAGTTATTATTTTTTTCGGAAATTTTTTCAATTGTTTTATAGTCTTGAAAACAATGCTGTAAACGTATATGAACAAAGCGGATTCTCAACCAAATTTAGTAAAGATTTTTTTTAAGTGCTTCCTAATTGGTTTCCATCTTTTTTTTAGCTGAATCAATAAAAAAAGAACCACAAATAAAAATTATCTAAAAAAAAATTTAAACTTTTTGCAATAGATATTTACACAACAAATAAAAATATTAAAAGTAAACTTTTTTATAAGCAACAATTGCGTTGAAATTTCCGAAATTTAAAAAATATTGCGTAAAATTAAAAGCATTTGCGGCCGATTCATTGTACCATTATTACACTATTAGTTAAAATATTTTATTTTTTTCAAAAAATTTGATCAAATGATTAAAATCTAATAACTTTATTAGCGCAGAACAGAAACTTGCTTTGAGCCGTTTTAAATAAGTTCTATTTTCATTTCAATTGAATTTAAATCTTAAGTTTTGTAAATTAGCAATTTGCATGTTTGTTCTTTTTTATATAATTTGAAGCAGAAAATAACCTTGCTTTAAATTCAATCTTTTTTCCCACTTTTTTTATTGTTTCAGTGTAAACCTTTTTTTTCACCAACTTCGATTCAACCAACTTACAATGGTTGCTTGACATGTGTTTGATTTTGAACCAATTGAGACTCAATTTTATAATTTTTACGCTTTTGTGCAAAAAATAATTTTGAGCAGCTTTTTTTGTACCAAAAAATTTTATTGAAAAAAACCTTCCGTGATCCTAATCTTCATAGATTGTTCACTTTTGAAGACTTTTAGGAGCCGGGATATGTGTAGTAAAAAAAGCGAATTACTTGCTTTTTTGCTTTTTGCTAAATTACCATGTAAAATCTGTTGTTCTTGCTAATTGTTTGTAATCTTAAATAATCTCAATTTATTTGCAAGTTTAAAAAGGTGTCAGAATTGCACAAACAAGTTTGAAAATTTTTAGAATGTTTCCTCGCTTATTCATAAAGAGACCTTTTGTCGTTATTTACTCGAAAAATGTTTTAGCAGAATAATTATTATAAATTTGAGTTTTAGTCAATTAAAAATAGGCTACCATTTACATTTGTTAGTCTAACTTTCGTTTTACTTTTGAAACCAATCTATTAAAGGCAACATTGTGTCTAATAGGCCTAATATTACCAAAAGCAGAATAAAGAATTCACCAAATTAACAGAAAATTTGTTTAGAACCAAAAGTATTTCTGATCTAAATTATAATTTGACCCATAAAAAAAAATTTGTTGAAAATATATTAAAAGTTA
Source organism: Diplosoma virens (assembly GCA_963680785.1). Taxonomy (NCBI): domain Eukaryota; kingdom Metazoa; phylum Chordata; class Ascidiacea; order Aplousobranchia; family Didemnidae; genus Diplosoma; species Diplosoma virens. Next base: position 60,744,523 of record OY796882.1, on the reverse strand, counting down.
ATACAAGATTATCAGTAAAAGTTAAAGGTTTGTAGTAAGGTTATACATAACAAATTTGGTGTAGTAAGATACATGACAATTTTGTAGATAGCATTTTAAGTTTTTTATAAATCATAAAAAAATTTAAATATTTTTATTCGATTATAAAGTAGACTTAAAATGGTTAATACCGGCAAGTTATTATGAACTAAAATTGTAAAAAGATACCAACCTTAAAATATGAAAAACATGAAAAATTTTGAAGAAGAAAAAAATCTAATATGTTTTTTTACTGTTTGCAATTTAGCAATACAATTTCTTTTTTTTTTGTATCATAAAGTATATTCATTTTGTGAACTATTCTGACAAAGGCGCATCAAAGCCCATTTAAAATTGCTTTCCAGCAACAAAAAATGTTACAAATGGTGTTTATTTATTTGTTTTTTAGTTGTTAAACTTTTCTTTAAAAAACGATTTTACAATTTCAGTCTTAGAGTGTGCAGCAAGCTCTAGCAAGTAATATTAAAATCTCGGTTATAATTATGTATCCAGGTACGGCTTTTGAATTGTATAACTTTTCCTTGTAACACAATCACAAACTTTGATCTCTTGATCTATATCTATTTGACTTTAAGTTTTACCTCAACTTTGTTTTCATTTATTGCTGACAATTCAAACTACCCAAAACCGATTTTTTTACATTTTTTCGACAGCATAAGTATAATTGAAAGTTTTACAAATTTTAGAAAACGTATCTTTTTGCTACAATTCATAATAATGATTCTTCTCTGACACTTCCAGATTTTTCCCCTGTATTACCTAAAAAAAAAATATGCAAATATTTTTTGCGTTCTTGGTATATGTGATCATGTCTTTCACCAAAATAAGAACCAATCAATTTTTATCCGAATCCAGAAAAATCATTGAAAAATCATTTGAATTTTTTTGAAAAAAGTGTTCACAATTTCTATTAAAGTTCTTAAACAAAACGCGTATTTTCCACATTGCAAAAAACATCCTCCTTGCAATGCTTGCGGATGCTGACAAGGTAATCAGTAGTTTGTATTTCAACAAAATTTAAAGCTTGAAAGAAAACAAGTTTAATGTTATAGGGGGAGCGTCACTTGACCGACAAAAGTGAACTACGCAAAAACGCAAAGACCGACAAAGTGAATTATCAGAAAACACCACTTGACCGACACAACAGCTATCACAATGTTTATTTTTGAGTCTCTTCGAGAAGTCACCGTAAGCAATTTTTTTCAGTAAAAGTATCCCAAAATCCCCCTTTGACATCAAGATGAAATAAAAAAGAAACTTAAAAAAAAAAGATCTCTCAAAAAGTGATAGTAACCACGGGGGATCCGGGTTAGTTTTGCAAACAAAAATTGCTTACGGTGACTTCTTGAAGGTACCCGTGCAGCTGTTGTCGGACAACTGACTGTTTTGGAAAATTTCCTTTATTGTCGGTCAAATACCGGTTTGAGAGAATTCTACAAATTTTGTCGGTCAAGTGACGTCGACTCATGTAATATCGCAGAATCTCTTAATAATAACAATAGATCTGAACTGATAATGAAATTAAACCTGTTACACATTTTTTATTTTTGTACGAAAATTTTGAGTTCTTAATATTAATAAAAGTACCAAAACATATAGAAAATTTTTTATTTAACTTTAAGCAATAGTCAGAAACCACCGGCAATATTAGGAAAAATTGAATTCTTTTGAACTGAAAAATATAAATAGAACATCATTTTATAAGCAAACAATTTAGCGGTACATAAAAATGGTGACTAAATCATATTCTGCTCCTGAGTTTGCCAAAAGAACCACTAAGCTGTCAATGATGCCCCTCAACTCTGGCTCTGGCCACCGGATCCAATGGTGTTTAAGCGCCTCTTTTTTCCCATTTAAAAATCCACATTGACTGTTTTCACTTTTCCCCGTGAGGTGTAATTAGATGCACAGGGCCGGATATTAAACAGACCGGAATCCTATCAAGTTAATGATGTCTTCCAGTTGGACAAGGACCTTGAACCCACTGGTGTGACCCAAGCAAAATACTTTGACATGATTTGAGAAATCGTGTCATGACATCCTGGCTGAGCCAGGACGCACAACTAATATCTTCTGCTATTGTTGAGTTTGATAGACACGATGGTCTGATTCTTCAGAAGACCTGTTCAATGAAGCTGACGAAGCATTTTAACACCAAATTCTTATTCCAATCCTAAGCAGACAGTTTTAAAAACGTAAATTGGTGATGTAAATGTAGTGATTTACGCTGAAACTACTATTATGTGGACAAAATATACTTTGGCTTAAAAACAATTTCAAACTGATCGTATTTTTTATTCTTGTGTAAATTGAATTGTGTCATGAGCTAATTGTTTAAATTAAATTGAAATATTTGTTGTAAATATACTGAAGCTTCATTTTAATTTGATGGTGCAGGTTTGAAATTATTTTGAAAGCAATTAGTATCTAGTTCACTAAGCATGGTACCTTTGTCAAAAGAGTCTTACATAGACAAGCTTTTTTTAAATAAAGTGGAGGAATGTACTAAAACTATTGATTGTGTATGTTAATTTTTTATGATGAATTAATTTAAAGTTTAACGCATAATTTTTTTTATATTTGTGTTGTCGTGAAACAAAAATGTGTCTTTTTACAGTTTTTTACCTCGGTTTTGAGGCAATTCACTAAAATTATTTTAGTTAAAGTTTTTGGCACAAAGACAAACTTTTAAACCCTTTTTTGATTTCAAAAAAATTTTTTTGCTCCACCCTATACTCAGTATTTTTCATTTTCCTCCCAAATATTTTTGATCAGATCATTACAGTTTTATTGCGCAACAAAAACATATACTTCCTTATTTGATCTCGATTTTCATATGATGGTCAAATATTACAGTGAAACTAAATAGAGTAGGCCACATTTCTGTTTTTCCTATTATATTTGGGACTTGTAGGTGTTAATTTCTTAAGCTCATTTATTATAATGATTATTATTTTCCTTATTATTGAGTGTAATGATTGATGATTATTATTCATCACACTTAATAACAAGGGAAATGACAGAAGCATTTGCTTTCAAATTGTTTAAAGTTTTATTAATGGCGTCATATAGACTACATTACACAATGCGTGTTAGCTGAATCTAAATTCTCATTTAAATTTAACAAAGTAGTTATTTGCAAGAATTCTGAATAAGTTAAAATCATGCTCGTCCGTATAGAAAAAAAAATAAATTTTTTGAAAGTTTTAAAATTTAAATTGTGTTGATTATATTTTGTATCTGCAACAAAACCTATTACGTAATTATTTTCTTCAACGTCGCCATGAAAACAGCATATAAGTATTTTTTCCCAGCTCTGGTTTATTTAAGTACAAACAAATTAACCAAAACATAACAATAAGCAATGAAAATCGGTTTTGCCAAAGCACTATAGGTACAAAAACAAAGTAGCATGTCCATTATGCATAAATGCAAAAGTTTCTCCAAAAAAAGTCCCATTATATTTAAAATTCCATTTTTTGATTAAACTGATATAAAAGTACAGTACTTCAAAACTTTTGAAAACAATTTTCGATTTGGTTTTCTATTCTTGAAGTAATGAAAAGTTTTAATATTGAAAATTTTTATTGATTTTCCGGAGCAATGTAGTAAAGACTTCTTGAAAGAATTGTAGGAAAATAAAAAATAAAACATTCGTTATTCATTTGCACGAAATTAATTTTAGGTATTGACTGGTTATTGATGACATTGGAAACAAAGCAATGAGTGTAAATTAGTTAGAGCGCACAACTAAATCGTGAAACCAATTTTAAATGATATTACTAAATTAACAGCCACAGGTGTTTAAACGCAGTAGAATTTTTCTGTTGAATTTATGATTATTAGTCGTCGTTACGCAACCGAGAGTTTAAATTTGAAGTTCGTGATGACTAGCTATACTTTACAATAGTGCTGCAACAGTACGTCATTGTTGTAAAAGTAGTGTACTTGTAAAGTGGCCAAAAAACGTAGTCAAATCGAATACAATAAATTCGTGACATACTTCGACGTAAAAGCTTCATTTCACAATAATCATATTTTAAACAAAAGTTTTAAAATATCTTTTTGTTCAAATAATGAAAGTGAAAAGTTTGAGAACGAAATGTTACAAAATTTGTTATGTTGCTTGCGATTAAAACGTGACAAAAAATATAAATAAACAAAACACAGTAGCAAAATGTAACAAAAAAATGCGTCGTACAAATGTAAAAGACAGGGCAAGCATAATATCAAAAACAATTTATAAAAAAACTCAGCATAATTTGTTTTGTTTAAAAAATGGATTAAAATACTTTATTGATGTGAAAGAATAAGAAAAAATTGATTTCATATTTTTGTCAAAAATATTTATTTTCTTGAGCAACCTCGAAATGAGATTACGTAGCAAGTTTTGGCTAGTAATTTTTTATTGAAGTAAGTGTTAAAGATATTTCTATAGATTTTGTTGCAATGGCGACTGCCACATAAAAAAACTGCCAAAACTGCTACCTCCTAATTTAGGTATAAAAAAGGTTCCAAGTTAATTTTCAGCTACAGTATTGCTCTTGGGTTAAGCTTTACGCAAAATCAACAACCCAAAAATACTCAGTTACTACACTTTAAAACAAATGTGAACTTTAAATAACGTATCTACACTTTAAATAACATACCTCCCCAGTAGTGTACTGGTGGTTGGCAATCAACGTGTTAATTATCGAGTTCTAACGCTGTAAAATCATTTGCAATGAGCTTTAAAAACGTGAACAGATTTTTAACGAAAATACATTGATACACTAAAACAACAACCTGAATAAGACACAAAGTTTATTTAAAGACATTGATTGATTTGTGCAGACATTTAATTTGAAAATTTGTTTTACTTCGCGTAAGCATAATTTATATATCATTAAATGCAGCGGTTTGATGCCAATAGCGAAGACGCTGTTTATCAAAATATATATTAACTAAACTTGATATTGATTTCAGGTCAACTTTTTTAATTGACTTAATATCTTTCTAATTTTTGCTTTTTTTTTTTGAAAAAGTTGATCTTAATCTTTTAAAGCTTATTTACTAGTTTGTTAAGAAATATGGCAATTTAAGAATTAATAAAATCTTGGTCTTTGCCTCTACAGTACAATATGTATCCGCTACCAAGTCGAATTAAAGCAAATAATTTACATACCTAATTTGTCAATGAAATATTAAAGCTTTGCAATGCGTGTGTAAAGAAAATTATTTTGTTCTAAAAAATTGTTTAATTTAAAATTTTATTATTACAAACTCTTTATTTTTATTTTGTATTAATTATTAATTGAACCCAAAAAAATTAGAGGTGGTGCTTGGATTTTAGGTATTTATTTTAAGGGCAAATAAAAACGTGAAAGTCAATATGTTTATGATAAACAGTGACAACAATAGATAAACAATTTTAAAATTGCATTATTCTGGCATTTAAACTGGAAAAATAAAAACTGTCAAGCAAAGTTGAAAACTAAAAATAATACAAATCATTTTTCGCAAAATGTAATTTTAGAAATTAAATAATCCTATTTTTAATCACAATTTTATTAAATCAAGCATGCTAAACTTGTGAACGTGTGCTGGCCGCATGAGTGGAACTTTAACCCAAAAAGCAATCCGGATAGTACACAAGGTGATGACTTTTTTTGTCTTTACTTGGATTTTAATGTAAAATCTTAAAACTTTTTAACTAAGTTTTACAATTTTTCGTCAGGTTTATCTTTTTTATTAAATTTATGTTAAAATTAAAGTGAAAATTAATAAAATAAGTACTTTTTTTAATTGGTCAGCATCCAATCAGTTCTTGCAAACCGTCATTTCTGTAAAAAAATTTTAGCTTTAAATTGGTTAATATTTCGACTTCGTCTTAAGCATCTGATTAAAAAACTCTTCAATGTACCTCACCAGTTTGACATTTTTGGGTTAATGTACAAATCAAGACAACTGTCAATAAATAGTAACGATTTGGTAGTAAATAATTCAAAATTCCACAAACGATTAAATTGATGGTTTTGTGAAAGGTGTGAGAAGTCCAGTTTTCATTGTGGTTCTTTATACTCTGTGCAACGCTTTAAGTAATTCGTTCCAAAATCTTGAGGCTAAACAACAAAATTTAGCGTTGAACAAACTGTCACACTTCATTCATAATTATAATCTTAACCTTATAACTCTATAATTAATTTTTAGTCTTCTATAGTAATTTTTAAGCTTTTGATTCTGACAAAATCTTTTTCAATGTTAAGTTGGTATTACGTAATTGGTACACCACCATCCCCAGTAAATTTATTTCTTCTACAAATTGCTTTGAAAGGTAACAAAAAAAATTCGTTTCATTATTTTTATTCAAAATGCACTGATTGACTGAAGTTAAGGCATTGTCATGTTTTGCGGCATCATTACGTAAATTTGCCTAGAGCGTTGAAGACCGATTGGTATCATCTAATAACATTAAGCTAATTCGTTACTATAAGTTACATAACTTTATAAGTTGACATTATATTTCAACTAATTGGCATTATAACTAAATAATGGGATTAATGCCATTAGCGACTCTGTGGCGAGTCTCAGTAACGGGTAAATGACCAGGTGAATGGTGATGAATTCGGGTTGCTTCCGAGTAGTAAAAAAATAGACTTTCGGCTCCGGAAACAAAAGAGACTCAAAAAGTAGACAAATGCTAAATGTGGCCGTTTGGCTTATAGTACTACATTTAAATGCTAAAGGCTGTCTCACTCCATTCTTAATTCTGATATTAATTTATTTTGTCTGCATTTTGCTCTTAAAAGCAATTATAAAGAGTCATTTTACTGTTTAATTTAAAGCGCAATGAGGTGACTTAATTTTTTAAGTTCCTTGCAATAACAATACGGCAGCGATGGCCAATGAGGTTATATTTTTTGAGCGATGAAATTGTATTTATTATTCATTTGTTCCAGCTGTAAGTCTAATTAAAGTGTAAAAATTGATTTGTATTACTGATGCCTTTGAGCTGTTGTTTAAGTAAGCAAGGCTCAGGTTGACGCCTCAAAACTTATTTTATAGTGAGATAGAATCGTTAGGACGAACTATTAAATTTAATATAAGCCATCGGGGTGCTAATTATGCTTAAAGTTAAGGCCCGTTTCCACTACGAGCGTGAAAAAGAGCATTTTTTTGTTTCTTTTATTGATCTTCGATTGAAGCGAGCGGTTAGAATTGAAGCGAGCGCAAAAAAAATCAATAAAACAAACAAAGAATGCTCTTTTCCACGCTCGTAGTGGAAACGGGCCTTTAGTCAGAAAATTGTTGAGTGAATATTTGCACCTGATTGATGCACTTGGTTGCATTGAGTTTTGTGAAAATGAGGGTGAAATTTTGCGAGAGTTGATCAAGTGTGTTGATTTAAAGAACAATATATTCTTTATAGTTAGAAACTGTGGTTCTTGCTATTTGTCTAAAAAAATCAGTCATGTTTAGCCAGAACTAATGTTTAAAAACTTATGTCTTAAGGTAAAATATCTCTAGAACCGCTTAAAAAAAGAACACAATTTAAACTTTAGTCCAGGTATTTGAATTTTTCTAGTTAAATTGGTCTTTTAAGATTCCTGAGTAAAGTCATGAAAACGGCCTTTTTGCTTTTTCAGCCACTTGACCACCAGACACAAATTTTTTGCGTTTCACAGCGTCAAATCAACTAAGTTATTACAAAAATTCCATTGTACGAATGTAGATCAGCTAGTACCACCACATTTCCACGAGCTGGTTGGGTCTCAAGCAAGAAACCTAATCTTGCTACATTTTTCCGCTAGAAATTTAGATGGACCCACGTGGATCATTCCTCGAGAAGATTAGCAATTGTGTGGTTATTTATTAACATTAATGGTTGCAAGATTGTCAATATCTATAAACCATCAACCTCGTAGCTCACACTAACAGCTATTTTAGTGCTCCCATACCTCTGTCTTCATGCAGGTTATTTTAACTGCTAGCAAAATGAGTGGGACTATAATTACACCAGCCCAGATGGAGAATACCGGGCTAACTGAGCAGCCAATGAAAATCTTTCTCTCGTATAACCTTAAAGATGCTCCTAGTTCTGTTTTTTGGTCAATGCAACACTGGAGTCAATCCCAAATTGGTTTTTGCAAGTAAAGATTTAAACTGCTCCAAAATGGACAGACGTATTTTAAAGAAGTTTCCTAGGTCCAAACATCAACCATCGCTAATTACGGTCTCAAAAATCTGGATCCAGTAATAAGTGAGCCGTATAAGCGTTGGAACGCCCGCAAAGCCAACTAGAAATTATACATCCTTATCACAAACTAGCTATTTCAGGACTACCATTTCCTGACTTTAGCTTTTTTATAGAGATATAGCTTTTTAATAGAGAAAAGAGTTATAGCTTTATTTAATTGCTTTGTGTCCCCTTTAAGATTGTGGAAAGACTAATTTATGCCCGCGTCAAACCAATTATTGACCTACTTCTACCTAGAGAGCAAGCTGGGTTTTGGAGGAAAGGTCGACCGTAGATCAAGTCACTCTTCTAACTCAAGAAATTGATGATACTTTTTGGCCAAAAATAAAAGGCTGTTTCTCGATCTCACAGCAGCCTTATGGCCCAGATGGTAGGTGCTTTCTCGCAGCCTGGGCCGTGAGTAAGTCTGTTCATTGGTGTTTAAATGACAGACCGAAACCGAACCTACCAAAACAAAAGAGTATCCACCCATTCCGATATTCAGTGTGGGTCTGCTAATAGGCAAACGTCCTTTTCAGGGCGGGGCAATGTCAGGATAAAACTGCCCTTTTCAGGACACATTGCCAACAAATTCCGAAGACCCACTATTCTTCAGCTGAACATCAAAGGCCTCACTGCAAGCAAGATGAACGTTCTTCATCACCTTGCTCTGCAGTCTGAGGCACTCGTCATCCTACTGCAGGAGACCCACTGCATTAATGCAGAGAAGTTGGTATTTCCAAACTACCAACTAGCTGGGTCTTCTTTAAGCAGGAAGCATGGCCTTGCCACGTTTGTCCACGAACGACTGAGATACACGCTTTTGGACCAATCTCCACTGACATCAGAGATCGAGTGGCTGTGTGTGAACGTTGATAGTTATAAAATAGTCAACGTCTACAAGCCACCGCCAACGCGACTGCAATCCCTGGATCTCCCAGTGTTTCCTCACCCCTGTCTTTACGCTGGCAATTTTAACTGTCGTCATGCTGCTGGGGTTACGATGACAACAGTCCGGACGGTGAGTGCTTGGCTGGCTGGGCAAGAATTAATTGTCTTGCCCTCCTATATAATGCCAAGGACGCTGCTAATTTTTATTCCGGCCGCTGGAACACTGGCACCAATCCAGATCTAGCTTTTGCCAGCGTAGATCCAAACAGTAGCTTACAGGATAGACGTGTCCTTGACAAGTTTCCCAGGTCATAACATCAACCTTCGCTTATTACACCACCAAGGTTTGCTATGGCAGTGCCAAGCATGCCTGTTAAGCGATGGAACTTCCGCAAGGCAAAATGGAGTCACTACATTGCTTTGACAAATAAATTCACAAAGACTTTGTTGCCGTCTGATTCATTTGATGTAGATGCTGCTTACCAGGACTTCTGTAACATCATTAAGAAAGCAGCCAAAAAGACTATTTCACGCGGGTATCGAAATAACTATATTCCGTGTTGGGATGCAGATTGTAAATCCCAATATAAAACCTTTATGCAGTCTCCTCAGGGAGACGACTCGAGCTTGGCTGCTACAGCTCTGCTTGCCAAGCTTGAAAGAAAGTGGAAGAATTGATGGTCCCAAGCAGTTCGGAGCATTGACTTCCTACACTCTAGTCGAAAAGCGTAGAGTATTTTGAACAACCTTACTGGTAAGTCACGACACTCTCCTCGTCACTGTCCCGTTTCAGCCAATGCTATTGCATCTCAGCTGCTTAGAAATGGGAAATACGAGGCTGTTGACCACAAGTCATTTCGACTTGTCTTTCAAGAAGTGTCTGACTTTTGGAGGGCCACAACACCAGACGCAGTAAATATTTCTGACAATTTTTCACAGAGAGAATTTACTTCTGCCCTTCAACATTTAAAACCAGGTAAAGCTCCGGGTCCTGATTTCATTTGCCCCAAGCTTATACTCCATGACGGAGCTGCTTTGAAGTCCTGGTTACGTGACTTCCTCTCTTCCTGTTTGCGCCGACTCAAAATTCCCAAGATCTGGAGAAGAGCGCTTGTGGTCGCAATCCCAAAACCAGGAAGCCCGTGGGGAATCCAAAGAGTTATCGACCGATATCGACCGATATCTTTTCTCTGTGTCCCCTAAAAGATCCTCGAGAGGCTTATCTACGCCCGCGTTGAACCGTTAATCGATCCACTGCTCCCTAAAGAGCAGGCTGGGTTCCGACGCGGGAAGTCAACCGTAGATCAAGTTGTTCTGCTAACCCAGAACATCGAGGATTCTTTTGAGGCTAAAAAGAAGGCCGGTGCCGTATTTATCAATCTGACAGCTGCTTATGACACTGTCTGGCACCGTGGCCTTACCTTAAAGCAGCTGCGGAGACAACTTCCGTATAAGCACATGGTCAGAATGATTATGGAGCTTGTCCGAAATCGAAGTTTCACCCTTACCACCGGCGACAGCAAGCAAAGCAGGTTACGCCGTCTTAAAAACGGCGTTCCTCAGGGATCGGTCTTGGCTACCCTCCTATTTAACATCTATACGTACGATCTTCCTTCCATGATTTCCAGAAAGTTTGCTTATGCTGATGATCTAGCATTGTTGCATTCTTCTGAAAACTGGAAGGACTTGGAGGGGACTTTAAGTCAAGACATGTCCACACTTTCAGCGTATCTCCAGACTTGGAGGTTGAAGCTCAGTCACACTAAGACGGTGACGACAGCCTTTCATTTAAATAACCAAGAAGCCAAACGTGAGCTAAAGGTCTACAACAATGGTAGACTTTTACCGTTCTGTCCAATCCTATTTATCTTGGGGTAAAACTGGACAGATCGCTCACGTTTCGTCACCACTTAGTGGCATTGCGCAAAAAACTATCCTCGCGCGTCACACTGCTGAGGCAACTCGTGGGCTCGGGATGGGGTGCTGGTGCTAAAACACTACGCATAGCCACCTTATCTCTGGTCTACTCAGCAGCTGAGTACTGTGCGCCAGTCTGGTGTCGCAGTGCTCACACTCGCCTCATCTACATTGTCTTGAACGACGCCTTGCGCATAATTACTGAATGCCTGTGTCCCACTCCAACGGACCACCAACCTGTACTCTCAAGTATCCAGCCAGCTGAGCTTCGCCAAATGAAAGCGACACTCTCCTTGGCTCACCGTGGATCTATGGATCCCGATCATATCTTGTATGGTCTCTTAAGTGTGTCCTCAGATACTCGCCAAGTGAGACTAAGATCCAGACACCCGTTTGTGCCAGTTGCGCGAAATCTTTTGGCATCCGCACTTCTGAATGGACAAATCACAAATGGAACGCGGAGTACTGTAAAAATGCTTCCAGGCTCCGTGCTTTTGTGTCCGAGACCGGTGCCAGGCCTGTTGGGATGGGCTTACCCCGAGCAGCTTGGGTTAAGTTCAACCGCCTGCGGACTGGTGTTGGGCGATTCCATTCGTCCATCACAGATTATTTGCATTTCATAGTGTTGTAAATGTAGCTTGAGAGCCTTACGAGAATTGTTTAAGCTTTTTTTAATTTTTTTGATATAATATTCGTTATAATTATAGATTATAGAGAAGTTTTGTGAAAAATCCATTCGTACTTGGCCAGAACTAACTGTTTTAAGAACTTTATTTTCACGGCTATATATTTCTAAAACCTACATACATAAAAATATTTGGGTTTCTAACTTCCCCTGGTTCTTTCAGAATCCAGAGAAAAGTTGTGACATTTGGGGCTTCTGTTAGGAAAAGGTTAGATTTGTTCAAACGTGCCGAACCAGATTTTAAAATTTGAAAACGGAAAATAGTTTGAATTTAAAAAACTAAGAGGCAGCGTGGAAAGTATAAAAAATGTGGGGAGAGGAGAGAAGCAATTTTTTTCAAAGTGAGTAGAATCGTACTTTTGAGAATGAGGAAAAAGAGAAAAAACGGCAACAATGCAACAAGAAAAAAAGATTTGCAAGCAATGCTGCAAGTTGAGCTGGAAAATTAGAATTGGAATTTCAAAAGAAATTCATAAAACGACTATTTGAGCTTAAGCAGTATGTTCTCATTTCATTTTGAAAACAAAATCACGTAAACTTTTAATAAAGACTCAAAAAAGGTCTTCACTTTACGCAATTTTATAATAGCGTTTTGTAAAATAACAGATAGCCTTTTCCAGTTGGCGTCAATTTTACTGATAATAAAATCGATCAAAACAAAATATATAGTAGCTCGCTAATTTGCACCAACTACCTGCCAAACTGAAATAGCTCAGCAAAATGTGAATAAATATGTAATTCATTTTTCAAGTAAATGCAATAAAAAAGGCCCATTCAAGAGCTTGATTTTGTACTTTTTATATTTAATATGCCACGGTAAATAGAAGAATTTAAGCTTCGAAAGTGACAAAAATTTATTTCTTATTCATATTTGCCAAGTTTTTTGTGATACTACAAAATAATTTGAAATGTTTTTGGTGCGATTTTTACTAAAAATATGTCAAGTCATGAAATACTGCAAAAGTTCTTTTTCCTTGGTTTTATAATTTTTAGTCAAAGTAAATTTTGGTCTAAGTTTCCCAGCGGTTATTACTTTTCGTTTTTGCTGTAACTTCTGATTAAAAATGGTTTTACTTAGTAATAATTTTTAACGCTATTTTTTTAAATTACATTAGAACCTTGCAGTACGAGTTTAAATCGTTACCAGTTGAGCTCGTATTGCGATTTACTTCTATTACGAAGCAATTTTTTGCATTAAAATTAATATGAGAATAAATAATCCGTTCGATCCCCAAAATGTCTGTTTTTATGTTTATTTTTTAAACAGAAAATGTGCAATCAGAAAAAAATAAACAATACTGTACATGTAATATGAATAATAAAAGTGCATGCAATAAATAATTATGTTTTATTAATCTACTAAACTTAAAACGGAGACCATCTAAGCGTATGGAAGACAGTGAAGCTGAGAATAGGTTATTGTCTGTCATGAGAATCTCTGTCCCTAGAAACGTTAGGTAAAACAATTTCTGGTGTTTTGATATTTCTGTCATCATCACTTACTTTGGCATTTTTGTCCTCAAAAGCTTGATATGTATTGTATATACGTTAGGTAGATTTTACGTTTGTCAAGTTTTTAATAAAATTACAACCTTAGAAATTGAATTTCGAGGCCCCTGGACGTTGAGGGCCAACGATCGCTCGTACTACGAATTTTTACTCGTCGTATGAGACAAAATTCTTACGAATAGCCGCTCGCAAAGCAAATTCTTCGTACAACAAGGCACTCGTAATGCGAGGTTCTACTGTATTTGCTAAATTATAGTAATGAATAATTTCGAGAACAAAATGGTAAGCTGTTAAGATTTAACTAGATTTTAAAAAAGAATATTTTTCTATTGCGGCATTCAATCCTGCCACTTTAAAATCGTATTTTAGGTTCAGGTTTATATGAACTTTTTTTTAACTCAGACTATCAAGTACGCTCAATCTTTTTTTTAACTCAGACTTTACGTTCAAGATTTTCTGAACACAAATAGCCATATATGATTAATGCGTTTTTTGTAAAAAAAAGAAAGTCATGGCCCGCTAAATGCTACTTTGAAAATACATTGTAAAAGATAGGCTGGTCTACGTCTGCAAAATCAGAGCTAAAAATTTCAAAATATCATAAAAAGTTTATTGCTATATAATAAATTTCTCGTTTAAGGGTAAAATAGAATACTTATAGTTTATTGCGCTATAAAAAAATATTTTATACACTTTGGCGTGGAAAATTAAAGGGTATGCGCCACACACAGCTACGTTTGGGGTATGCGTCCCAGAGTATCTTTTGTTCTCCAAAAATTTGAGTTTAAGTTTGTAAAAGGTTTCCTTTTTGTTTAATAAAATTTTGCAGTCCGACCATAAATTTATTCATTTCAACACAATAAAACAGGTGAAACTTTTTTGTAACGTGTCAACTACAAGTTAATTTAAATTTTTAACCTGCTTCCCGTGTTCGGTCCATGGATTGGGAGCTCCAAGAAACATGCGAATCACACATTGTCGAAACTACAAACAAAAAGAGAGTTTAATTTTTAAATATTTTTTTCAATTAATAAACAAAAAAGTCTATTTAGAAGCAACGAGAATAGACAGTCAATTTCATGATTCAGTTGAGATTATAACTAAAACATTCTAAAAATTTGAATAAGGATCTTTTGCTTATTTTGTTTACATTTAAAAGTGTGTTGCTTATGTTTTAAAACAATACCAAAATTGATAGAACATTCAAAATTTTATATTTTTTTAGGTTTCTTTTGTTTAGAAGAGTAAAAAAGTGTTTTTTAAGTTTGCTTTTTTTCAAAGTTAAATTGTTTTGTCTAACTATACAGCAGTTTAATCTGTATTGGAAATAAATTTAAAAACATTAATTTAAATTTCAAAACTTTTCCCAATCCATAAGCTTACCAGGCTTGAAAACGTCAATCACATCAGACAGCGTCATTGTTTAAGCCTATAGGGCCTTGTAAGTTTTGGGTGAACATGTTTTTTTAAGCACTATATAAATTTAAATTTTGTGTTGCTGCAATTAAAGCTAAATTGTACGCTACTGACAAGCCGCATCTCCAATTTTAACTCTATAACTCAGATCTTCAACCCTACTGACAAGTCGAATTTGTGGCTATTTATACAGCCTTAGACAAGTACTGGTCAACACAGCACCGAAAAGTCTCTATAAACCCAAAAAGTGACACTGCCTGTTGTTATTGATGTTTTTAAGCCTTGTAAGCTTAACTTTACAGCGGCCACTTACTATCTACGCTAAATTGATAGATCCAGCAAGTATACTTTGGTCATAGCGAGCTGGTATTTTCGCCTCCGTTTCATTGCGATTTCGTCTTGTCGGCAGCGTACAATTTAGCCTTAAGTGCATCGAGTATAGGTACCAAAAAGATAATGTTTCAGCAATTTTTTAAAACATACTGTTTCTGAATTTTTTAAAAAATTATATCTTTTGGGTAATGCCATCAAGCCTTACTTCTAAAATGGGTTCAAAAACTTGTTTAGGAAGAATTAGAAACTCTTTCTTTACAAATAATCGTCTACTCTACACAGCTTAAAGTTTTAAAATTTTCCTAAATTTTTGCTCATCCAAGCTTTATGAAGTATGTATGTTTACGTAATTTTATCCGTGCTACAAGGTGGAAGGTTTGTAGTTTTGCAAAACAAAACTCATTATTTTTTTCTGGGTCAAACATATAGTCATTTCTTTTAGGCTAATTTGTTGTTTTTAAAAAGGTTTGTTTTTTGACATTATCCTTTTTTTATTTAAGAATATAATTTTTTTACAAGTTTTTTTCCTATTTACACAACATTTTTACGGATATAATGTACTTCAAGAGAACCAAAGCCCACAGCTTATTGCCAAACTTGCTTGTTTCCCCCACGAATATGAATTCTTTGCCATTATAATATAAAACTTTTTATTTGATAGTATTTGATCTTTGTTGTAAACATAGTTTCATTTAAAACAAAATGTCACTTAAGTCGCTACATTATAGCACAATATTATTTAAAGGTGACAAACTAAAATCAAATTTATTGATATCAGATTTTTGCAGTGTTTTTTCTAGTAATCGCAACTACAGTTATCAAGCGAAAAGTTACATTGAATTCTAGGATGACTAGTAAATCAGTAATTCTTAATTAGCCTTACATACAACTTATTAAGTTGATTTTAATGATTTCTCCACTAATATTTTACGATTTCGTAACTGATTAATTACCTTTTTGTTCATACCAACGTATATTATTGGATTGTAAATTAAAGAACTTTTTGCAAATAAGGACGGAATTGTTTGAATCAAACCTTTGATCTGAAAATAAAGAATCATAACTGAAATTGCAACTTGGGCTCATTAGTCTGATTCCTAAATAAAAACTTCCAGGAATAATTTTTGAAGCAGCAAATTAACATTTTCCTGTATTTGTTTTTATATCATCTACATCACTATATAAATATACAAGAACAAATCATAATAATGAAAAAAATCACATTTTAGATAGTCGTTTGATAAAAGAGATTTTTTTTTGGCAGTGGGTAAAATTATTTAAGATATTTTAAAGAAGCATCTTCAAATGACATTTTATAATGTTTTGTAGTCGTATGTAAAGTAAACTTTTTTGTGTTGAACTAAACAAAGTTCTTTGAACCAACCAACTAAAACTAAAAATATTTACATAATAACTTTTTTCAAACAGTAGGAAACGTTCAAAAAAACGGCAACATTAAAAAATTGTTTTTATTTTAAAATTTTTATCCTCAATTAATCAAGCTTTAAAAAACGACGCATTTTTGCCAGCAAACGAAAGCGAAATATACGCTTAAAACATACCGCAATAAAACACTTTTATATATAGGTCTACATCTATTTGGGGATCTATGTTCGCCAAGAGAGACTAAGATCTAGATTCACCTTTGTGCCACCTGCGCGGAATCTATTAATATAACTTTGCCAGACTAGGCCTCGCTTCTCAGTGGACAAATTACGAATAGAACATGGAGTACGGTGAGAGTACATTCAGACTTTGTGCTTTCATACCCATAGCCAGTATTGGGCCTATTGAATTAAGCTTGTCCCAAACAACTTGGGTTAAGCTCAATCGCTTGCGGACTGATGTAGGGCGATTCGATTTGTCCATGCACAAATGGGGCTCGCTCCTTTGCTAAAATAAGAGTACGGCGTCTCTGAACAAACTGCAGATTACGTTCTAATAGCTTGCCCCATACATCGAAAACCACACGGAAAACGAGGTCTAACGGTTTTGGATGACAAACATGATGCTGGCTTAACACCATCACTGCCAGCATTTGATCCGGGCAGTACAGCAGCCTGAGGTATCAAAAGAAAAAATTCTCAACTCCAGTTCTGTTTTTAACTGACCCGGAGTGCAATTTTCAATTTTGTACCCATGGAATCGTAATCTACATATTTTCAACCGATCAAAAATCCAAAATTTTTTTCTCTGCTTATAAAAAATCTATCACAGCTCTTGAAACGATCAAGGAGCACTCTATGTTAATTTTCATAGCAAAGCTTTTTTTTTAGCAACTTTTTAAGATGATAAACAAACCAATCTGTTTCTTATATTGCGTTTGCAAGTGTACCGAAAAATAAATACGATTAAACTGTAAACAACTGAGTGAGAATTTTTTGAGCAGAGAAAAAAATTTGAATTTTTGATAGATTGAAAATATGTAAATTACAATCCATGGGTACAAAATTGAAAATTGCCTCCGGAGTAGATGCCCATCCAAACGACGACAACAACGTGAAAGAAGAAAAGTTTCTTGTATCTCTTTATTGAAATTATTATTTAGCAAAACTCGAAAGAATTAGTTACAGGTCAAAGTTTCCTAAGTGTGGTTTTTGAGGTATTTTTATGGGTTCTACACAAATTATAACCGAAAAATAAAGTTATTTTCTCACGACCAATTAAGCTGAATCATTTTTGATTTGAACTTATCCAAAGAAAGGTTTGATGCTTTTGTCAATTTTATAAAATGAAGCACAATTCATAATTTAGATCATAGGTTAATTTAATTGATTGGTGTAAAAATTATTAAATGCGTTAATGGAAATCATAACGAAACAAAAAAATCTTTTGGCAAAAATGCTTTGGAACATTTGTTTTAATAAAATTAAATTAGATCATTATTGTAGATCCACCGCCCTGCAAAAAGTTGCTTTCTATATTCCCGTCCAATAATGTGCACAGATTGGTTCCAAAAAAATATCATTCGGTTTGTTGAAAAACTTGTTGAACCCTTGTTAATTTATTTTAAAATGTATTCACCTGACTTACACAAAGTACTTGTTCTTTCTGGCTGATACAAAAACGAATGTGATTTAACAGTGATAATATTCAAACTACCCTTATCTTTGACTATTTTCGACTATCCAAAGAATCACTGAGTCATTTCTGATCTACAGTTTTAAAAATTACACCATATTTAGTAATTTGATAAATACATTCTCCTATCTAATTTGTTTTAAAATTACGTAAAACAAGCTCCAAACATTACTTACTGGAAGGTGTGGGTTTATGATAACACAAATGGTTAGAACTGCGTAAGGAAGCCATGCGACTAAAAACGCGATAGTCATTGCTACTACCATCCAGACAACTTTATTTTCATAACGTCTGCTTCTAGATAAGCCTCTTTCTTTAGATATCTAAAAATATTTCATTTGAGATTAATTGAAATCAATTTTATTTGCAAGTTTTTAGTATGACAACAAACAATGCTATTAATCTATCAGCTGTTTTGAGATGGACAATATTTTCATTTAATCGCAAAGAAGTTTTGAACTTTATCGACTTAAAAAACTTTTAAGTCTTAAGTTTCTTCTTAAACAATTATCTGCGGTCTGCGCTATAATCGAAAATGTTACTAAAGTTTGGTTTGAAGTTGGACCAAGCAAAAGATTAACATACTTAAATAAAAAATAGGTTTACTTACTTTATGAACAATAGTCAGTACTTTTGTGTAACAGAAAATAATTATTGATAAAGGAATTACAAAACAAAATATCAAGTAGAAAATTAGGAAATTTCTTTCACTGTAAAAGACAAAATATTGTAAATAATACAAACCAGCTTAGGATTAGAGTTAAGAATGGTGAAAAGAAAAATTTTTTCTTCATTTTTGTTGGTAATGGAGGTTTTTACATTTTTTATACATTAATTTTTTTGTCAAATCAAATCTGAAAAATAACTAGTACGAAATCAAATGCATTAAAGTTATAAATAAAAAATCATTGCAGAAACTTGGTGTAGTTTTTTCACCATAATAGAAAAAATTGCAGATAAACTATCATCTTATCGTGAAGAAAGTTTTTTGTCACTGCAAAAAGTTTTTCATTTTCACTCTTGGATTTTTTTCAAAGATTCAGATTCGTAAATAGTTTATTTAAATTCAATATTATAGTCAAAAAATGATTATCTATTATCAAATCAATAAAGGGAACTATTTCTAAATCCAAAAATTATAAATATTTTTACTTACATGTCGGAGGTAGGAAACCAGTTAGGAGCACAATGTGTTCCAAATCCTTCCACAGTTATTCCTTGCGGTAAAAACAGCAAGGCTAAATTCCATGCAATTGAATACAACCAGGCGAAAGCAACACCTTCATAAAATTAATTTTATAAGTGTTTTAGGATAATAATTTCAAAAAGTTTTTGTGATATTTTCGTGCATGATATAAAGACTTTGTGCTTAAACTTGTAATGCTCTTATTTCATATCCTATGAAAATTGACGAATCAGAGATTACACTCAAATTTAGTGAGTTTATGCTCCATTTTAATTGCTAAACTAGGCCTCAAAACAATATTACTCAATGAGCTCAATGATAACTAAATTTGTTTGCAATCAAAAATCTTTTTAAACTACATTGTATTGCAACATGATCTATTTTATTTTTTTAAGTTTAAAAATTTTTTAGAACAAGTAAAAAATAAAACTGTAGAAAACAGAAATCATTATGTCAATATAGCTACTTTAAGCAAATCAAATAATTTTATTGCAGAGCAGTCATATCGCGTTTTCTGAAAATTATAGAAGTGAAACGTCGCCACATGTAATTTGCAGAAACCAGATTGGATGATATTATGACTTACCTAACTGGTTGTAAAAAATAAGAACAAACAAGTACTTAAGTTTTTTTACAAATTTGCTGCAGACTTTAGTTTTCAAATTTGCCTGCGTTAGAGTAAATAAGAAAAAGAAGCAGATTTATGGCAACAATAGATTTTCAGGTGAAAGCAAATTATAGTAAGTATCTCAAGCTAAAATTGTACTGTGTGATACAAATTTTCATTTTCCCTTCAACGCCCTAGTGCTTGCCAGGCACTATTATCTATGCGGTTTCTTGGCGACCAGACATGTTAAACAAACCTTGTTCTAGCGTTTAGTTCGTACATCTTTCTTAAATGTGTTTCTTGTGCACTATTATCCACAGCAAAGTATAATATTTTTAAAAAATTGACCAAATTTGCAACGATTGCAATCGTGACATTTCCATTGTGTGCAAAGAGTAGCTTAACAAAAGTTATAAGGAACAATTTAGAATACTAACAGCTATTAAATATTAAAATAACAATTAACTTAAAAATTGAAAAAAAAAGAAACCGAAAACAATGAAACAATGGGAGTTCTCTATCCTCAGATGCAGTAAACATGGTAATACTGAGGTACAAAAAGAGCTTAAAACTGTGACTTGTTTGTGATCGATATAACACGGCTCACCGCATTCCTCGCACACATCACCTGTTTTCGCGATCCGATGAACATAAAAAGATGTAGCGCCATCAATTTTTGCGCTTTCTATGCTGATATGGAGCTGATTGAAAAGATTTAATCTCATATTTGTATCCACATTTTTGTAACGATAGTTCAGTAGCTCTTGAAATTTGCTTGACTTGCACTTATCGCTCTAGCCATGGAAAAAGCAAACTCAGGCCTAAGTTTTCGAAAATCATTCGACGTCGATGACTGGCTTCTTTTTTCCTTAGTGAAAATTTTTCCCGAAATATCATCACGCAATTGAAACCGCATTATTTGCAGCAATTGTAAGAGTAGCAAGTGACCATCACTTTGTTCTTTTTTATACACTGCAATTGTGACAAAATAGGTCTACACAATCAACAGTTGCTTTAATAGGATTATTGTCCAGTATCTTTTCAAGGAAACCTGCACCGTGATCAATTTTGTTGTCATTGTGCAAAGTTTAAAATAAAATAACAACACCGTTTTTCCTAGGTACATAAGATACTAACGTTTGCTGTCATTAAAGCAAAACCAGCTTGACCCAACCTTTTTTGTCTTTTCTGTTTTAATGTTAAAAGGAAAATTCTGTCTGTTTCTCATTGTTCCCAACAAAGTGAATTGTTTCTAGAGTAAGTCAACAAAAAGCTGGAAATGGTAAACCAATTATCAGTTGTTAAATTGACTTCAGAAAAATGCAATGAGATAAAAAAGAATTTCGCAACCCAAGTTTCTTCTGGTTTCCTTGACGTCCAATATACAGCATTTTATTGAGAGCGTATTTATTTAGGGAATTTCACAGCAAAACATTATTTTCTCTATTAACAGTAGAAATCTGCACTTATATTTTCTCTTTTAACAGTAGAATAAGAAGCAACCTCACATTCTTTTGACTATGTTTGATCATCTTCAGCATCTTTACTCTCAACAATGCCTTAATTATCATAGTTGTCCTCTAAATTAAACACAGTTTTAGTGTTCTCAAGGCTTTTGCTTCATCCATTAGTTTTCTTGCCGCTGTTCTAGTTTTTGTTTTTTCTACGTCTTTTCTTTTTTTTGTTGCTCTACTTTTTTAACTTTGCTTCAAACAGAATAAACACTTTTAATGCTTTTTTTTTTGTTTCAACCAGTGTGGAAAAAAGATGCAGTAAATTACTTTTTCTCGTTTTTCGATTCAATTTAATTTTTTTCTACGTCAAATTTACTAAAGACAAAAATAAATGGCTGTTCAAAAAAAGTTGCCGTATTACCTATGTGGGTCATTGGCGACCCTATAGTTGTTTTTTTTTAAAACCTCAATAACCGTTTTATCAGTAAAATATTTTCAAGATTGTAAATATAAAATGGGAAAAGAATAAATGGATTGAGAATACCGGAGGTCACACCGTATGAAGCCAGCCGCCCCAAGTAATATGAGGGAAGATCAGACAGTTCAGGACGCTAGCGACTCATATAGACGTTAAAGGGTTGAATTTGAGGACCAGAATTAAACAATACAGAGTGTTGTCTAGTAAAAAGTTTGGAAACAATTCGATTAAGAAATGAAATAAAAAGCTATATTGTTGTCTACAAAATACGTTATTCCTTACTGTGTGTTTGAGACCTTTGTTTAAGAGCCATACTTTCTATAAATGTACATCAAAACTGGTTCTTCTGCTGTTGTTTTTTATAAGTAAAATAATTTTCTGCTTATGTAATCGCTTATATAAATAATGCATAAATACAAATGTAGCCTAATAAATCGGGAAATAGCATATAAAATTAGGAAATAAATATTTAATGAATCTTTTTTATATTTTTGTAATGATCTTGGATCTGATAAAACCAGAATAATCTAATTTTTTGCAGAAATTGACAAAACTTAGGACTGTTATCGGCTGCTCTACTTTACTTGCATTTTTTGTATTTTATGAAAATAAAAATGCTTTTGTTTGATTTTTTTGTGGTAGCTTTTAAATTTATTTTAGATAGCTTAACTTCAATCTACTTTTACTGCAAGTACAGAAAAATATATAATAAATAAAATGTACTATGATCATTTAGACAATCTTTACTGAATCTTGAACTCGCTAATTTAAAATTCAAATAAAAACAAGTCTCAAACATATACTACATGATGAATTAATTAGGTTAATTCTCGGTAAAGATTTTCAAAATTATGCACTATACCGCATTGCCGACTTTAAAACTTGTAAAAATTTAATTATAAACCTACTCATATTATGACTTAAGCTATGTCTAACGAATAGTGTGGCCGTTTCAAAATTATATTTAAACAATTTTACCGATTCGAAATACAAATTTTATTCAATTAGTTGTCAAGCTCTTGGCTTTTTTAAACCTGTTACATACAAAACTAGCAAATCGAAGAAGTTAACGTAAAAAATTTTGACTTTAGTATTTGAATTTTTTAAAGCAAAAAACTTGTAAAAAAATATAAATAATTTCAAAGTTTAGTTAAATAATTAATATTTTTCTACGGAAAAATTTTGAGTATTAAAGCCTATAAAAAACTTTAGAAAGAAATACCTGCAAGTGCTTGCTTTTTTGCAATATTTTTCTTTCTTAAAGGCTTGCAAATGATTAAGAAACGTTCGACAGCAATTAATACTATTGAATTTACTCCAGTTAAACCTAAAATATAAAACAGTTTTTAAAATGTTGAATTTTTTAATAATTCTACGCAAAAAAAAATTAATTCTATTCTTTTTTATAACAATAATTACTTATAAAATTGCAGTTTAATTAACTGAAAAATTTAAGAATTATTTGTTATTTTTTGTTGCTTACAAATTCATGTAATGCGCGTTAAAAAGTGATACATAAGTGTTATATTTGATAATCAAAAAAAGCTTTGGATTTTGCATTGAAAGTATGAGACTAAATTACGTGTGCATACTTTTTTCTGGATATTTAAACACCTTACATTATTCTATGGCATTTTTTCAAGGGTAGCAAAGTTAAAAAGCATTCTCTATTTATTTTCAGGGCTATAAGAAAACCTAATTAATAGAAAATCTACATATGCTACAGGCTCAACTTACTAAAGACAGCAACTCCCCATCCTTGCACGTAGCATGCCTTTTCTCCGAGATAGAAATAACCTTCGGCGCTCGTAAGACTGATAATAGTACCGCCAAAAAGTCCGCTAAATAAATCTGCTACTGCTAGATTTACAATTCCGTAGTTAAATGATTGACGCAAAACCTTTAAAAATAGTTTTAGGTTTTTTTTAAATATCAATTTTAAATAAATTTTAAAAAAAAGATAATTGCAATGACTTTTACTTTGTAACTTTATTAAAGTTCAAAACATGAAAAAGTATTTTTTATGTATAAATATTCTTTTTGAATTGCTGACAAATTCTTCTGTTATTAAACTTTTACACTAAATATTTTACGGCTGCTTATTTTATTTTATTTAAGATTTAACTAAGTGTAAATATTGACTTACTTGGTATTTATAAGTTGCCACAATCACAACACCGTTTAAAAAGGTTGAACTGACCAATAAAAAGGACATATAAACAGTAATGAAGGAGTAAGTTGATTGTCCAGCTACTTCTATCTTGGCTGGAATCCACTCAAATCCCGGATAGTCATGAGGATGAATTGGTTGACATCGAAGATTTGATTGATTCAGTAAGCTTTCATTCTCATTGGGTTCGAGATTTGTCCAATTTGCAATTTGTTCTAAACAAAAAAAACAATAGATTAACTTTTTTCAGAAAAGCTTAGTAACTCTCGCATGATAATAAATTAGTTTTTAAAAAGATTAGTTGAATTAAATGCAACAAATCTGCTTTTCTGACGCTATTTTTAAACTAATTACCCATAATAAATCTTGAACAAAATGAAGCTGAAGACAAAGCGTATCAAAATAAAATTAAAAAAAACAATCCGGCAAAATTTATTGCAGGTTTTAAATACAAACAAAGATTTGTTATATCTGTAAAAAAACATTTAATAAGTTTTGGTAATTACCGCTATTGGTATTGTGTTTATTGCAAAATCTCTAGCTTTTCAAATTTAATAGCCGTTAGAATTGATATAGTTTCAAGATGTCGAAAGTATAGCACAGATTGACTGGGAAGCTCAAGGACACGCGTTTGATGTTTAGTGACTTTTGCTGTGCTTTTGGGAAAGAAGTTTCTCAAAATAATTAAACTGTTTACTAAATTAGTGGCTCCGCGTAAAGCATAAAGTCAACCAGACTTATATGGTCAAATAAAAAAGAAGAAATTAATCGACCTAAAGTCATAAAATTGACACGCTGCAAAAAATTAAGTTTTATTTAAAAATCAAAACATTTTCTTTCTCCGGTTCAATAAAAATCTTAAACGCTTTATTGGACAATGTCCAAAATGTAGGAACATAGCGTTTTTAAAAGTTTAGATGTACAGTTACAACATGTAACTGTACATCTTTTTTTTTTACAAAAGAAAGGCTTTTCAATTTAACGAGTTTGTAACGGTGATATTTCACTCTTTCTTTTATTTTTTACAATAAGGTTTTTTCGACACGCAAACTTCATAATTGCGTCACCATGCAACAACATAAAGAAATGTTTGTTATTAAATTCAGTTTTTTTTTTGTATTTAGTTTGTTTGTATGGCTTGACTACCATTTACTTAAACAATAAAATATGCAATTTTGGTCATTGCTAGTTTTTGATGCATGTTTCTATATGCATCCAATATACAAAAAAATTCTCTGTGCTTTAAAAATACCACAACAACTATTTTTTGGAAACTATAGTATTTTGAATCTCTTTTCAGAAAATTCACTATGCATTTTTTCGATTTCAGCTGGATTTTTTCTGATTAAATCGTTTTCTTTTAATATGTGTCTATTACAATTGATTCGTAACTCTATTATTACTATTTGCCTAAAAAAATAGTGAAAAAACTTCAAACGTTTTGACGTATAAAAAGCATATATTTACTCAATAGAAAACTTTTTGAAAAATTTGATTGACATCTTTTTGACGTCATTGGCTCCATACTTTGTAAACACTACGCTTATAGTCTATCTTAGGCTAACTTACCGGTAATCTTAAATATTAACATAATTATCAAAAATTTCAAGAAATATTTGAGTTTATCACTCTAGCATTAGAGAACAAAAAGAACAGTATTTGGCAAAATTTCCCATATGGAAACATATCTGTATTTGTAAAACTACAGAAAATATAGAATTTGTAATTTGCTACCTATCTTAATCGAACGAAAAGCATTTAAGTGCCATCAAAAATTTTAGTTAGTGACCGTTAAAAGATTAAACAAATGTAAATTTAGATATAGCATAAAAAAACTAATTATCATTTTAATAGAACAGCTCAAACAGAGCAAAACTTCTTAAATCTTCGATTTCTATCTGATCAATAAACTAAATCAATCATTAAAAAAAATATATAGCATTATTTGCTAAATAGATGCAAGTATGAATACTGAAGAAATCAGCCTTGTATCTATTTGAAAATTATATGCTATCTTGCCAGTGAAGTAATGACTCGATTGTAAAAGACAATTGATACAAAAAGATTTGTGCTTTTTTCTCAAAATAAGCGGCAACGGAAAAAAAAGATTTGTTCTCTCAAAAAAAAAAGCAAAAACTTCCATTATTTTTATGGTTCTTGTGTACTGTAATTGTGGAAATGACTGGTATTGTAAATCAAGCTGAATAAAAATAAATGCTTACTCTTACCACAAAAACCTAAAAGGAAGTTATGAATTGAGTTTTAACAACAAAACTAAAAATGCACAGAACAAAATAAAAAAAACACCAATAAATACAAGCAATAAAAATTATATCAAAGAAAGTAAATAAAATTAATATTGATAGCCACAATCTTTGCACAAGGTTGAAAAGCTGTGCTATATGTAAAAATATTTGATGTTGACATTTTTAATTGTTTATTTAGATAAAAAATATTGTCAAAATATCTTTGAAACAAAAAGACCGTTTCTGAAACAGAAAAAAATTCCAAAAAAAGTAAATTTTGTAAACTGTTTAACATATTTACTTTCAAAATTTTTATAAATTCTTCAAAACTTTTGATAAAAACAAAAAGGTTTTCACGATTATTTTGGAATTTCTAGCAAAACATTTCATATTCAAAAAAATTTTAATTTTTTTTTAAAAATGGATTTTTTAAAAAAATAAAATCAAAATATTAGATTGATTACCTTATCTTAACTTTGTTATTATTTTCAGATAATTCTTGTATCAAAGATAAGAAAATAAACAAAAACACAAAAATTTTGTGCCGTGAAAGAAGCAGCTGTTATGTCGTGCATAAGTTTAAAAATCTTGGTCATTTAAAAAACTGAAAAACATTGCGCGGTGTAATGACACTCTGACATGCGCGCAGAAAAACGCGAGTTCTACCTGAGTGATTTCCGTTGTGCACTTCGAAATGACATTTTACAAAAAATTCCTCAAACTGGTCCCGCTATTTACTTACAATGGTAATTCCGCTCAAAATCCGATAGCAGCATACAGACCAATACAGTCATACAAAGAATTGTACGAATAATTGATAAGATATTTAAAAAAAATATTTTAAATTTTTTATTTAATTTTTTTTTATACTTATTCTCCTGACATGCAGGAAAGCGTCGGAGGTGCTTTACATAGAGAGTAACTCTTAACCAATTACCCCATCTGCTTCTGGAGACTCCAAAGCGACCTAAAGTGTTCTTCATATGGTCGCAACAAATAGGTTTCAAATCTCAACCGCGTCAACCACAATTTCAAATTGCTTAACAACTCGACCCATTGACGACTTCTAGTATTTCAAGAAGAAAATTGTACATACAGCAAAAAAGAAAAAAATTTCTAAAAAAGCATACTTTTGAAATTTTATTCTATTTTAATTGTTTAATTAAAAAATTGTTCATATTTTTTAACAAATTTTTTTGCTGCATAGTTTTTTTTTAGCCATTTTTTTATTGCTATTTATATTTCAAACTAAGATAAGCAAAGTGTATGTACCATTTGTAAGAAAAATTATTCAAGTAAAATAAAATGAGCTTACTAGCAATTTTTTTTAATTTCAAAAAAATTTCAAAAACTGTTTTTGCAAAATTTATCCAAGATTTTCAGTTATAACTTATTTTATTCATGCGTAGTAACATTATTAAGTATATGCAATGTACTATGAAGCATGAAAAGGAAACGCGACACAGCGACGAACGTTAAACATGCAGAAAGTATAGAGTTGAGAAAGAGAAAAAATGAGAAGCACAGCCGCGTTACTTTTAATTCAAACTAAATATTAATATTTAAAAAGACAAAAAGGACAAAAAAAATGTGCAGTACAGGAACGGTTATGTAAATCATTGGGAGGCACAACCGCCCTATATTGCTAACTATGAATTTAGCTCAACTGAGCATGGTGAGTAAAAAAAACCTCCCGAAAAAAAACCTCACCAGGTCCGGAAGCCTTTTCTGGATGCACTGCAAATACACAAACAAGAAAATAAAACAAAATATACTTTTACATATATATATATATATATATATATTGCAGGAGTGAATAGATCTTCCCCGCAGAGTGCTCAATAAAAAACATCAGAGCAATTTAATACAAAATTTATTTAATCACTGTTTAAAACCACAAAAGTCTGTTTCATCCTTAGAATCGTCAGGTGGTTACTAGAAAATTGAAAATATAGTTATTAGTGGTAAAAAAATGCGTATGGAATAAATAATACGTAGTTAAATTAAGCAAACAATACGAATCCTATGACGTAATATAAGAAAAACAACTCAAAATATAATAAATGCAAGTATAGATGTTTGCATTCATTTGAAGGTGAGGGAAGGCGAGTTGGGTGTGTGGTGAAAGATATAAAAGGAAAGAAAATAATCTACAAAGCAATAAAAGAAGTAACAAGAAAAATCGCATAACATGAAAAAGTAAAGTGGGTAAGAAAATGGCGTGACGATAATGGAAAATATAAGCGGATTTAATGACGGACAAGAAAGCACACTTGCACAAAAATAATGACAATTTAAGCATACAAGATCAAGTGGGTAATTTACTTAATTTAAATTTGTTTTCGTGGCGACATTTTCCTGTAAGTTCCAATCGTTTGTTGAGAATTGTTGGTTGGTTGGCCTGTGGTATTTCCAACTTTTCGGTTAAGTACAGGTTGCAGCATTTTTGTCCTGGTTTATAAGGGATAACTTGATTGATTATTTTCAATTAATTGTGCGTTTAAGACCTGATTCTTTAGCATTCCAAAATGTTTTGGAAAGCTCTGTGGCGTTTTTTTCTTTATATTTTTAAATGATTATATATGATTATAATATCGTGATTTGAATTCTGTTTCGCTGCAACCTATATAGCTTTCTGTTGTATTTGCATGAGATATGTCTGCTTGATAAATGATAGATTGTTGTCGGGAAGATTCTTTTAGTGGACAGATATCTTTATTTTTACAGTTGCATGGTTTTGATTGTTGAGAGTTTTCCTTTTCCAGTAGCTTCTTGTTGTGACCGGTTATAATTGCTTTCATGTTAAGCATGCAGCTATAGCTAAATTTTATGCTATTTCTATTTAGAATTTTATGAAGCTTGTGTTGTGGTGGGAAGTGTTTTTTATTAATTTTAAAAACTCTTTTCCGATATTGTTGGCAACATAGTTGTTAAAAGGCGGGTTGAACCATATGATTTTACGTTTTCTTGCTTTCTTTTTTGGTTGTTTTTTAGTAAATACAGTATTAAATTGTCTTTGTAGCCACTTTGTTTAATTATGTTTTTATATGGTTGGCTGGTTTTTTGAAATTATCCAAATCACAAGAAATTTTCGATAGTCTGTTGAATATCATGCCTGGTAGTGCTGTTTTTATGGAAGGTGGGTAGTTTGAATTAATATTTATGTATAATTGTTGATCATTGGGTTTTCTGAATGGCCGGTGCTTTTCTGTTTTGAGGTTAAGTGTGACATCTAAAAAATCTGTTTATATAATGTTTGCTTCAATTGTAATTTTTAAATTGTGTTTTTGGAAAAGCTTTGTAATTGTTTTTTTAATTCGGTCAGTATTGGGGCCACTAGAATTTTGGAGAATCGCTAAGCCGTCGTCTCTGTATAGACCAGCAAGTTTTTTAGGGATAATTGTAGAAAGTTCGTGCAAAAGGAACAGTCCTACCAGTTCACATAATTCTGCTCCGTCGTAAGAGCCGATTGTTACGTCGAATTCGCTATTGTTTTTTTTTGATCCACGTACTATTATCGCTGAATAGTATAGATTTACGGCAATGTAAAATTACGTTAATTTCATAATCTTCTATATTAATGAATCTTTTTGCAAAATTAATTGAGCTACGGAACAATTTTTCTGTTATAGAAGGGTAGAACTGAATAATGTCGAATTTTAAAAATTTGCAGGATTTTTTGTTTGTTATGTTTTTGAACCAGGAAAGCACTGATATGGTGTTACGCCATTGTTGCAGGCCGGTGCTAGACCGTATTCTTGTATTGATTTTGTCTAAAAGATTTTTGCTTATGATTCCAATTTCCGATTTTGTGGGGTTAATTAGTCTGCACTGAGGGTTGTTGTAAAAGTTGTCTTTGTGATCTTTTAAAGTTATGGAAGAATTTTTTTCGGCTAAGCATTCTATTCTATTATCAAGTTTTAATTTTTCGGCAATGTGCTAAGCTTCTTGATTGACCTTTTTGGTTAGACTTTTATCTGCTTTTTTATAAGTAGAAGTGATATTGTCTCGTAATAGTTTTCTGTAATTATCAACATCCATTTTGTAAATATTTGTTGTTTTGTCAGCTGCCACAAACATTTTATTTGATGATTTAATAGATTGAATATCTTTTTGTAAGCTTTTTTGAAAACTGTTTGTCATAGGTTTAAACGTAATAGAGCGAGCCAATTTATAAAGATCCATTTCAAACGGTCGCAAAGCTTCATTTTGGGGTGGAAAACGGTCAAATGCAAAGCCGAATGTATCAGATCTATTAACGTCATAGGAATCTTCATCGTCATTTTCATAAAAAATACTTTCCAACGAACTCTTATAATAAAATTGTTTAGTTTATCAATAAAACATTTAAGGTATTGCTTACTCAAAGGTATAGGTATGTTTTTTAAGAAATATCCAAAATTAATTTTTTCCATTTCCATTTTGTCAGTGTGAGTGACCAAGTGTGCTTTCTTGTCCGTCATTAAATTCGCTTATATTTTCTATTATCGTCACGCCATTTTTTACCCACTTTACTTTTTCATGTTATGCGATTTTTCTTGTTACTTCTTTTATTGCTTTGTAGATTATTTTCTTTCCTTTTATATCTTTCACCACACACCCAACTCGCCTTCCCTCACCTTCAAATGAATGCAAACATCTATACTTGCATTTATTATATTTTGAGTTGTTTTTCTTGTATTACGTCATAGGATTCGTATTGTCTGCTTAATTTAACTACGTATCATTTATTCCATACGCATTTTTTTACCACTAATAACTATATTTTCAATTTTCTAGTAACCACCTGACGATTCTAAGGATGAAACAGACTTTTGTGGTTTTAAACAGTGATTAAATAAATTTTGTATTATATATATATACATATATACATTTCAAAGAGAGAATAAAGAAGTATAAAGTTTAGAAAAGAATAGAACATGCCAACTGTGTAAGTTGATTTGAATAATCCGTTAAAAATAAGGTTGATTGTCCATTCAATGGTTTGAATTTGTTATATCTATTGATTCCAATTCTCTTGCGTAGCATACACTCTTTCTTGATAGAAATTGAAACTGTTTTGAAGATTGTGACCTGATTGAAAATTAGTAAGAGAACCAATGTTGATGATTGCTCCTTAGAAAGACATGTGCTTGAACTTCCTGAATTCATTTTTATCTGAAATAGAAATGCTTTCTCGCAGTAAGTAGCTCACTGAATTTATTAAATTTGAATATTATTGAATATTTAATTATAAACTATTTGTAGTTTACAGATGTATAAAAATAATATTTAGAGTAATATAATTTTTAGTTCAATCTAATTTTAAAATAAAGTGCATGTTTCATAAGATTGTTCACGTCTTTACTTTTTTTCATTTCATATCTACATTTATCCTCCTGGCTTGCAAGAAGACGTCGGAGGCACTATAAATAGTGCTGGCAATAACCCCGAACTGCTTTGGAAGATATAAAGATATTGTTGTCCGCTTGAAAATTTTTTTTTTGTTTTATAGATATTTGACTAAAGCGTTGAATTGCTTGCCAAGACCACCAAGCAGGAGAAGATGCCGTAAAGTGTCTTTCCTAAGGATGCAACAGAATGATACAAGCAGGTTTTGAACCGAGATCATGTCAATCGCAATCACAGCGCTTTTAACCATTTCATCCCCCGCCGACGTATACGAAATATAATGACAAGCTCAAACGCAGAAGCCAGAAATGAACTTTGTAATAAAATCGAAGTGTTAAATTTTGCGAAGCTTTTTTTAAATAACTCTAGGCTCTTGACGCCCCTGATAGCATTTAAGACCTTCAATTTGATAACTGATGTTTTTTGTATTGTACATTGATGTTTGAAACTTTCTTGAAGCATTTTGCATTAAGTAAAAAATTTAAAAGATTTTGCAGTCTAAAGCAAAAATATTTTAATGTAGCAAATACAGTAGTTTTTTGAAAAAATTAAAGACTCATTTAAGATTCTTTTAATGCACATATTGGACTGGTGGCTATTTTATAATTTTAAAGGAATAGCATGGTTGTTGCGCAGGGTGACCCTATTATGAAATCTGTTGTGAAGAAGTCTTTCCTAAAATTTTTCTACAACACAAGTCACTCAGGTAGATTAACAATCAAAATTGCATCTTTCTGCTAGCAATTCAAAGTGCTGTCAAACTAAATTATCTCTAATTGTGTTTGTCAACCATCTAATAAACTAATTTTGTTTTCAATAAAAAATAAGAAATTAAGTCAGAAAATAAATTAATTTGGCAAAAAAATTCTAAGAAAGCTTTTTAATATTGTAGACATATGGTTAACAATATTTCTTTGCTATCTTACTGAAACAGTGCAAGCGGTTACTAAGCAAGACACGTAATGCTATTATTAATTACTTACTACCGCACTCTTTCAAAAAGTTAAACTGTTTTCAATTTCAGTTATTTATCTTTTGTCTCAATTTATCTGCAGACAAAACATCAAAGAACAGATATTAAAAAAATTACCCATACCATAGCGTTTGGGGCGTTAATTATATTATATAATCGGATTGATTGCTTTTCATTAAAAGACAAAAAAATTTTTTTTGAAATTAATCAGTAACGAAAGTGTCAGTTCGATCCATGAGTCAACCAAGCCTGGCATAAACTTGGCAATAGGTCTCTTTGTTTGCAGCATAATCACGTCATTAGGTGTGTCCGGAAAAACCTTTCCAAGACAAGCATTTACATGTCATGACACGTTTTGTCCCATTAATTAAATAAAATAAAAGCCCTAAAAAAGTTTTCAATGAAACTACTTATAGCTTGACTTGATCTTATAATTTGAGCAAATGCATTGCTTATGTTACTGGTCATGTATGTCGATTAGCTTTTTTTTAAACAGAAAACCTTTAAACATAGATCTTGCACAGCAAAAGCGACAATAAACTTCACCATAATTTCCACAAAAATCTCATAATTCCTAAAAAAAAGTACAAGCAAAAGCTCACAAAACAATAGTTAAAGTGAATATTTTTTAAAAAAGGAACAGTTTCAAAAAAGGGATTTATAAACACGACAATCTCGAATTGAGGTGGCGTAGCTACTTATAACTTGTTTTCGGCGTACCTCGTGTTTTGTAATAGTATTGGCTTAAAAAATTTACTAACTCTCGCAAATTATACATTTTTTGAAAGAGGAAGAAATTTGAGATAAAACTATGCAAAAAAATTGTAGTTGGTTTTAATTTGATTACAACATTTAAAAGGTAAACAGGTGCACAAAAATAACTGGTGAAATGTACAAAATGTTATAAATGAACAGTGGTTCAAGATAATCAGTCGCAACATGGCGCAGTTAAACTATGTTCTTATATTCAATAAATAATGGGTCTTTTTGTTTCACACTAATTGCAATAAGAAAATATGAGTTTACTTCAAGTAGTAAACAAAGTTTCAAATTTTGTTGCTATAAGTCTTTATACACAAAATTTTCCATTCATTATCTATTAAGTCATGACTAGCAACTCACTAAATGTTTCTGCAAAATTTTAGACAATTCAGATAAGTAGTTCTTGTGTTTTAGCAATTCAAGTGGCGAAAAATACACTTCCGAGAAAACTAAAAAAAATTTACATACACAAATTTAGCGATCGGTGATAGAAATACGGTCAATTTTAGTTACTTTCTTACAAATTTTTCTTACAAATACTACAAATACAAGTCGTATCCTTCTGTTTTTTACTTAGTCTGCATCAATTCAATTCAAGTTCTTTTGATTAAAAAGAATTTATCAAAAACAGAAAGGGTTTTCAGAAAAAGCGCACTACACGCAAAATCACATGCTTATTGGAAAACGTAATGCAAATCGTTTGAAGGCATTCTTGAAAAATTACGTTTTTCAAGTAGAAACAAGGAATAGAATTGGGGGAGCCGTGTCAACTTTTCAAATAAAATGAGTAAAACAAAAAATTGTGCACTAAAGTTGACTATTTTTTAGTTTTTATTTGGGCACAAGCTTTCGTGGGCTACTGCTCACTTCATTAGGTGCAATGAAATGATCAAGTAGAAACAGTTAGATATCAATACAAGTAATTACATTTTCAAAATATGCATTAAATTCTCTATCTAGAAGGACTTAAAACTTGAAATTTGATGAAAAAGTCAATTTTAATTAAAATCGCCACCCTAGCTCTGCTTACATACATGCCTGAATTTCCATTTCAATTTTACGCAGGAGAAAAGAGAAAAACAAAGACTTTCAGTAGAATTCTTCGGGTTTGTCAAACTATAATTTAATTATTTTAAAATTAAAGCAAGTTTTGTAATTATCATATGATTGTTGCTTATGAAATTTTATGAAATAGTATCTTTAATTTGAATAGTTTTAAAAACTCATCTTTAACTTTATAAGCTGAATTTTTAGTAAACAAATTCGTGTTAGATCACGATTGTAGCCTGTTTCTGCCTTGTTTTATCTGGTCTTAATTCAACTGACGAACAACTTTGCTGAAGACACACAGCCCTGAGTAAAAGGTATCTGCTTCATAAAATTATAACTTGTAAGCGAAATAAGTAACATGTACGGAACGTTGTTTTAAAGGCGACTATCATTGAAAATTGAGACAGAACTTTAAATAACTAAAGTTTAACTTTCGGCTTGTTTCGAAAGAACTTAGGCAGAGCAGTCAAATCATGAGTTTTTTGTATTTTATTGTGCCTTCACTAGCTGAATAATTCAGCCTCGCACAGTTTATTTTAATATATTATGCGCCGTATGATAAATGTGATCCAAAAATATAGGTGATTTTAAATTGCAATTCTTGATAAAATATTGACATGATTATACTAGTAACATCAACAGTAAAATTTTATTTTAAAAACAGTTAGTTATTTATTGCTTAAATCGAACCATCCACGTTAATAGAATATAAAAACTTAAAAGGCAATTTTGCAATAAAATCTTTTTTTATTGATATTATCACAAAAATATATGTTGAATAATTTCACTTTATAATAAAAATTTATTTCTAAAACCATTTTTAATTGATGCTCAGATAAAGTTACATATACTTTTTAAGTTGTAGACATAATCTTTTAGGACAAGAAAAATTTTTTTTAATTTTGTCCTAAAATGCGTTTAGTCTTTTCTCCTGAAGTTTATAGGCCTAAGTAAAATTTTGGTCACATTTTGAATTAATGAACATACCGATACCTATTTATTTGTTTTTTTCTTATACATTAAACAACCGATGCATTTCATTTATTTGGCTGCTACTGCCATAAAAGATTTTTGTCCATTTTGATTTTTATCTATTAATAGTTTTATGAAAGCGATTGATTAAACATCGTATTGTTTGCTATCTGCAACAATCCTTTGCTTTTCAAAAATTTGTAGAAAAAAGGTATATAACCTATTTCAAAAAAGAAAGTTTTCTTTCAGTAAGCATCTGTAACCGCGCATGTTTAAAGGAATTACCTTCGTGACAACAGCATTTATGGTCAAGTGAAATAAAAGTTTTGCACATTCAAAAACAAGTCAAAATATTTTTTAATTTTTCTTACTGATAAGAGTATAGGTGTCATAAAAGTTTTTTAATGGTGGTTCTGACAACATAAAACATAATGAATACTGGAATAGTTGAGTTATTTTAAATAAAATCTAATTATTTAAAAAACCAAATCAAATTATTTTTTTTATCATTAATATTTGTCAGATGCACTTCTTCACTGTACTTATCGAAGTCATCAATTACATTACATTTTTCATGCAATTGTTTAATTAAAAGTATATTTGAGTTGTACGGATCAATAGGCTACTATTTAAAAATTTTTAAAAAACTAAAGGTTAGAAAAGAAGGTTAGCATTATCAAAGGGTAAATTTTTAAGTGGTTTTCAGATTTTCAACAAAAACTCAAGAAACTAATTATTTTTTTAGAAGCTCTAAGGCGAATTCGTAACTTTATCTTTATTTTAAACTGCTATTATCACTGCTAAAATTACCTCAAATAATAATTTTAATTATTCATACAAAATTAAAAATAACTTGCATATGTAAAATTAAACCTTAAATCAAACAAGAAGTTTATTTAATCCAATACTACATTTTTAACAAATTATTAAACAAACCAACAGATCTTTTTTTTTATTATTCATTTTCAATAAAAAATACCAATAAATTTGCACCACTATAGAAATGATTCTGTAAAAAGTATTATTTTATTTAAAACAACATTTTCGAATACAATATTTTTATTACATTTTTTTATCGACTTTTTTAAAATCATCAGCGTCCATTGTATTTTTTTAATGAGAAAATAACAAGAAATGAAAACAGCCGCGATCATTTGCAACACAAAATGATCAAAAACAGATTACTTAAAAAAAAATTTGTTAGATCAATATCCAAGTATCAATAGAGGATTTATAAAAGAAACAATGCAAAAATTGTGTTTGGTTGATTCGACAGTAAAATGTTTAGCTAATTAATACTCTTGCTACTTCTGTTTTCAACTGGTAAAGTTTAGCTCTAAGTAATTACCACTTTATGGTACTAGTTCTTAGTAATTAGCATCTCATTTGTCAAAATGTCAAGGTGTAGCTCTCGATAATTATTGCTTTTACCGTCTATAATACCAAGCAGATAAACCTCAGTGTACTCAGTGGAAAGAGAAAAAACATTCTTTCAACAAAAGTTTCAAATTGTGAGCTTTCACTCAACTAAGTATTTTCCGGATTAGTAATTCAGTACAGCAGTAAAAGAGTCTAATTTTTTTTTTGTTTCTAAATTAAGAACTTGTACGGTTTTCTTTTTTAAAATTATTGTGGAAACTTAATTACAGCAAACGGATTGTACCTAATGAAAATTCAAAATTCAAAACCATGATTGGGTAGTGAGCTTGGGTTCGGGTGTGCGCGATGTATAATGCCGTAGATGTCACTGTTTAATTAGTACTGTTTCCTCACAACCGGTATGATGTCACAACAAAAAATAAAATGGTTTAGTTCAGGAGCCAGAGTTGCTATTTGAATTATGTGTACCAATACAA
This sequence comes from Diplosoma virens, assembly GCA_963680785.1. NCBI lineage: Eukaryota > Metazoa > Chordata > Ascidiacea > Aplousobranchia > Didemnidae > Diplosoma > Diplosoma virens. Next base: position 60,707,292 of record OY796882.1, on the reverse strand, counting down.
AAAAAAACGCAAATTTATGCACTCTAAGGTTTTTCTAAAGCATATTTTAATTTTATTTCTTTAGTAATAATTTTAATTTTAAAAGCAGACAACAATATTGCTCAAAAACCTCAGAAAGAACAAAATAAAATTCTTTTTTTTACTATCGCAAATCTTGATTTAGAAAATTTTCATTTTCATCAAAACGAAAAACAGCAAAACATTTTTTGCGAAGTTAAATAAATTATTATAAACTTACAAATCTATAAGTGTATTCTGTTTAGAAGTAAAGCATTATTTCGTCTATAAATTAAAATTTTTCCAAGGAAACGTTCTTTTAAAACAAAAATTGTAAATTTTAGAAAACATTTGTTTTTATATGCTGATAGACTGTTGATATTTAGTTTAGCATTCTTCAAGAGAGACAAAAATTTTCCCAGGAAGGCCAATGCAAATAACCTTTTTAAATCAATTGTATGCAAAACAATTGGTATTTCCGATAATCCGAAAAGATTTCCAACTTTATCTAATCGAAAAGTTATAAGCAATTAAATAAAATATTCAAAATAACCAGACAAGCAAATTGCTTATGATGTCAATAATGTCCCTCAAAACCTTCAACATTGGAAGCTTGAATACCAAAGAAGCTTGTACAAAGCCTCAAAGTATCAAGGCAATGTGGAAAATTTATCAAAGTTGCATAAGCAGTAAATTTGCTGATTAACTTCTTTATTTTTGTTGATGCTTTATTGTTGGAATGTTATCTATCAAAGGTATTTATCAATAATTTAAAATTTTGGGTACGGTACAAGATCAAATCGATTTTTAATTTAATTTAGGATCTTTAGTATTTAATTTGTTAATTGAAGAAATTCACTAAATTAACCGTAGAATTAAGACAATCTATGAATCTTAAAAAGTACTTAATGATAATATCATGAACTTAATACAATTTTTATTCACATGTTTATTTTTTTATGTTTTATTTTTGTTCAACAAATGTATTCAAAAAATATTATTGTGGATACAGAGTTAATAGAAATTAAAATAAGTAGGAAGCGACAGCACGTCCGAGTTGAAACTTACAGAAGATAATTTATGATATAAAAAAATTATTAAAACTAAAATTAAATTAAGAGAAAAAAAACACTCTAGAGGTAATTTTAGGAAGTTAAATTTCATTTTTTAACAATCATAATTGCCTGTTTTATCTTATTAGATTTATCAGGTGGTTATGAATCCAAATATAATTTTATTAGAATTATATTTCAACTACACAATCAATAGAAAAACAGTTAATAAATTTTCACCTTATAAACCGAAAAATACGTAGATGCAGCATTAGCTTAATGAAAAAACTGGAAGCACTAAAGGCTGATTAATCTAGGATACGTAACAAAATATTCAAACAAACGGCAAATGTTGCCTCAGAAATAAATTGAAATTAAACAAATTACCTACTTAGATTTATACAGTATATTTTTAAAAAATTTTTCTGTGCCTAATGTCATCTAATAGGTCTCTATTACTCATGATAATTTGAATTCTTTTTATCCCTCGCATAATATTAATACTTTCTTTATTTTCAAAATGTTTCTTTAATCTTGCAATAAAAGCATTTTGTCCGTCCTTTTTTCGTACACTTTATAGATACAGTAAATAAGTACTACTGTGCTCGTCTAACTCTTTTCGCTGTTAACGAATTCACGTTCTTTTTGCTTGCATTTTTCTTGAATTGCTATTTTGTCGTGCATGAAGTTAGAGATTAAAAACCTTTCTCAGAATAATCGTAATGTTTATGAAGCCGACTTTACGCTTTGCATTTTTACTGCTAATGACTGTTTCATTTTTCTTGTAACCATCTTAGAAATCTAATAAATAAAAGAGATTTTCCAGTTTGTGTTTTCTTAATTAAAAATATGATTTAATGAAATAAAAAAATTTTATGCCTTACTACATTTCATTCCATCGCTAAAAACAGTTATAGTTTGTTAAAAAATTTAAATAAATAATGTAAATGTTTATAAATATGTCTTCCTCTACTTTTGTAGGCTATATATAAAAAAATCAACTAATCGATGCTTTTTGAACAGCGCTCTATGGCAATTCAATTCGATGAATGGTTCAATTAATATATTTTACAAAATCATTGAAGTCAAAAACGTATTGGAAAGGAAGCCAACACTGCAAAGGTATTTGTAATTTTTCTGACCATTGTGACAATAATAAATTAGTAATTACCGTATTCATTATGATACTTGATATATTCTTGTACTTCCACAAACCTGTAACTTGCAATATTAGTTGACCCGATAATGTCATATCTTAAACATTTTTCTATCAATTCTTTTTGGGTTTAGCACGATTTTGTTGCACGGTGATTAGTTAAAATAGTTTTTTAAACCTTGGATGCTCTGAGCTTTTTTGTGTAATCGTTAATAAACTTTTTTACAGGGAAACGTGTTGTGTGTGTGTCCATCTGTGCGTGGTTTTGTGCGAATAGTTGTGTGTACAAATCTTTTTAATGAGACTACTGCGATATTTTTGTTGTTAAAAACATTCAAAATACCGATCAAATTCTTTTATTAAAGTGTTGTTTTTATACCCATTGCCCAAAAAACAAACGATTTGCGATTTGAAACATTTTCAAATAGCAACAGCAACCAAATCAACAATAGCAAATTCTATTTTGGGCAAAATTTAGTTATTAGAGAAACGATATTTCAGTTCGGTACTTAGAGCAATATTATGCTTAGGTTAAATAATAAGACCCAAAAGAAAACAATCGTTTCTACCTAATAGACTTAACAGTCGCAAAATAAACGAAATCTTATTTTATTATCGTTTCTCGTTCAAATAAATTTCCTATGTGAAGATTTTTTTAGAATCAATTGAAATGTGAAACTTCAAATTGTCCTCCACTATTTCACAAATGATTTTGTATGAACTACTTGCCACTGTTAAATTGGACAACTCATTAAGTTAGAATTGTGTTTGAACAGTGTCTTCTTCTTTCAGCTATTTCTCAAACGAGGGGAAGCTGCAGCAAATTGCAATAATTTTTCAACTGCATCCTGATTTACAATCAGCATGCTATTTCTGGATGCCCTTTCTGAGGTATACCAATGTTGCTACTAGTTAGGTTTCAAATTTATATCTTTTGCACGAAAGTTCAAAATGCTAACCATTACCCACGACGTCTTCACGTTTCAAAGAGTAATCGTTAAAAAAATGTTACAATTAACCAATTTTTACTAACTTCTTACATTGAATTTTTATAAACTTGACGATAGAACTTCTTTTTGAATTAAAGTGGTTTTAATTGGCACTAAAGATTTTTTAACTTCAAAAAACTTTTATTTCTCTGAGAAAATAAAAGTAATAATAAATGCATTCAATTCGAGTTCTTTTAAATATCTGTACAGTTATTTTATATCTTTCTAAAAGACAAAGTTAAAACAACATAAGAGAAAACAACACAACTACATCATCATAAGTTATGAACTATTATCCTGATTTGCAAAGTTGCTGTAGAAGCGCTGAGCAATCATTAAGCAAATACTTCTATCTTCCTTTAAATATGCCAAAACAATATTTCAGTTGTTTTTTAGTTAATTATGCAATCATATAATTTTATATATTATTGAAAAGTTGCTTTTTAAGAATGCCAAACAAAAAAAAATTGTCTTAGAGAACTTTTTTCATGATCAAAACAACAGGTTTTCAATATAACCAAAACAACAAAATTTTTAAGCATGAATTGAAGAAAAAATTTCGTTGTTAAGAAGGCAAGCAGTCGCTTTAATCTTAAAGCAAAGGCTAATAATTTGTAACTAAAGTTGAACTTGAAAATTTTTTATATTATCAGAATCAAAATTACAAAAAAATAGAAATATTGTTTTGATTAAAGCATTATATTCTGATTTTTTTATTAAATAATGATTAATTGATATTTATAAAAATAAAAAGCATTTTAAATGCGATAGAAAGAACAGTCAGCATGACATTTTGTTTTTTCTTTAGGAATAATTGTACTTAAAATTTTGCCAAAAATTAAGACTGTTATTTTTTCTTAATTAGCAAGTAGCGATATCACCTTGCTTGCAGACGTAAATAAATTCAATTTAAACATGATAAATATTTTTAAAAAAATTACTTGAATTAAAGCAATTTTTTTAATAGTTGATTTGATTTTATTTGCTTTGTGCCTATACGTTTTTTTATGAAATTGATTTTTTGCAATTGTTCATTTTATCGCAAATCGTTTTATTGCATGCATTTTTACAAGCTTTTATGGACAGGTCACAGACGTTCTATCTATAAAACTGGAAGTCTGTGGCCTCAAATAAGAACAGCGTTTCAGGCGTGTAAGTTGTAATTTGTTTTTGAATGATAATGGCTTATCAATTAAATAGCTCTGGTGCACAGTGAGTTAATTCATGATATGTGTAAAGTGAGTTTTTTCCTCAATTTTAAGTAAGTATCGCGCAAAAACATAGTTTGGGCATTTTAATGAACTTAATTTCATGAAATAGTTTTATTTTGCATGATTTTGACAGTGCTCAAACAATTATCACGATTATCATATCATCTGATGATTCATTTTATTTCAATAAACGTTACATTTTTAAAACTTAAATTAATCCTGAAGTTTACCTTCTTTGGGAGGGCTAAACTTTTAATTAGTTTTAAATATTTATAAAGTCATAATATTAAAAAATATCCGGTTTTTCCAATGCAAGAAATCATGATAATGGTGGTGCGAATTGAATCACGATCATGCTAGTTGCGATCAGAATTAAAGAAAGCTCCTTATCATTCCGCCAGAATCTCCTTTGCACTTTTTTTTGTTTGCATTTAGTAGGTGCTTTTTATGTTTTTTGCAATAAAAATCGTAATTAAAAAAATATATGTGCAGTATTTTTTGCAGAAGAATTAATTGAAGTCAACAATTTGTTTTTCAGCAAAATTAATTTTGATTTTATTTTCAGTAATTGTTGTTATTCATCAAAACCCAAAATAATTCTTACAAACATTTTTTTTGTAAAATTAGAAAAAACCTAAACCGATAGTTTGATATTAAATGAATGGTGAAATAATACTTCCTCATAATAATCAAATAAAACAAAAATATGATAAGAATATGTTAAAAATAAGTAAAATTAATAATTTTCTCACATTTTTCACGTAACAATGCATTTAAAAAACATGTTAAAGAGAGAAAAACACGATTTTTATATATCACGCGTATTTCAAGCAAGATCTTTTTTATAAAATTTTGCTAAAAAGTCACATTTTTAAACGATAAGCTATACAGGAACAAGGAAAGAATTTAGATTTATCAAATAAATATTTTATTGAAAAATCTGAATGTTTTTCTTGCATATCCATGTTTAAAGCAAACTTACGTAACATAACTTACCATTGCAATCATAATCTATCAAATTTTAAATTCAAGTATGTTGCTTGCTACGTTAATTCGATAGAAGTTGGCTGAAACTATTTATCTGTATAATTTGCTGTTGATTTTTATTGAGTTGAATAGTATTGAGTTTCGGTTCAAAAAACTTTATAGAAAATGCAAAAACAAACCTTCAGAGACATTCGATGTTTGATCAGAGCACGTAAAAGATTTTTTTTTGCTGAAGATTTTTAAGCGACCAAAAAGTACCAAATTTAGCCGTAAACCATGTTCATCTATTAGCGAAGCACAACTTCAAGACACGATAATAGTGTAAGCAGATTTTAAGTTTTAATTGAAAAATAATTTTCTGCTTGACCTCTGGACATTTTAAACGCTAATAAAACATTTGATGATTGAAAACAAAATAATGTACAAAAGTTTATTAATGATGTCATACATTGTTACCCTGGTTTTTACATATTGCCCAAAACATTTTTTGTTACTTCTTTTGTTGCACTCAGTTGTTTATTTTAAACAAGCTTAATAAGATTATTTTGGTCGGCATAAAAAAGAAATACTTATAATTACCTTTTAAATAAATAGCCAAAGTTTCCAAATTTATGCAGAATTTTAATTTTTTTAAAATTTTTTACGTTATTTGTTCTGCATGATAACTGCTTTGCTTTGTTTAATTTTGACTTGATTCATTTCTAACTAATCCATGGGCAAACAAATTGATTAAGCAAATCAAGATATTAAAAAGTTGTTTTTTTGGTAGATATTATAAGCTTTTTTATATATTAACTTAAATATTAACACCCATTAGTTAATTTTTAAAGTACGACTTAAAAACTGAAATAATTTCATTGTTAAAAAATCTTTGATTTATTTCATTTTTAACAAAAAACAATTTAAAACAATATTAAAAACATATGTTTAATAACAAAAAATTTTTTTTCTTTAAACAAAATGATTAATGCATTGGGGTTTGTCGTTGCTTCAGTTGCATCATACTTTGAAGGCAAAAACACTTAGCACAACAAATGTAAATGGTTCAAATGCTTCATTTTCAAGATTATTCGTGAATTTTTGAGAAAGATTTCAGTAACTATATTTTTATATTATTTTTAAAAAATTTTTAACTTTTTTCACAATCTTTTTCTTGAAAATTATATTTTGCGATCTTATTCGTGGACTTTAACGTATGTTCAGTTACTCAGTTATAAGCCAAAATAAACAATTATTTTATTTTTTCCATTTAACACAAATAACATTTTTCCAACTTTCACGCCTCTGAAAGAACCAAAGAAAAATTTTGTCTCCGACAACTTTTTAAAAAAATTTGTAGGCAAGACTTTTTTCATTTGAAAAATTAGGTGTTAGAATTACCCGCACCTTGTATAAACTACACTCTAAATGTACTTTGGCTTATTCATTCATTTTTGTTCTCCCTTTTATATGCACTGAAGATTATCAATTCTTTTTTAATCTTTACGTTTGTCCTCCTGACTCGCAGGAAATTTTTAGAAATGCAATATCAAAGGAAACTGTTAAACAATCACCACAACCTGTTTTCAAAAATGCTAAGATATTGCTGTCTGTTTAAAGTCTTTTGTATCTTCTTTTATTTTTTTTATTTGAAGATGTGACTGAAATTGAAAACTGCTTGCCAATACCGCCAAGCAGAGGAACTTACCATGAAGTTCTTTTTCCAAAAACACAACAGACTAGCGCCAGTAGGATTCGATCCACTACCTTGTGGATCACGTTTACCATCAATTACGGCATTCTTAACCACTCGACCAGGCTGCTGACATTTTAATAAACATATAAACTTAGTCAATCGTATACGCTGGATACAGATTTAATTTATAGTATATTAATTTAGCTTGCTTTATTTCTCTATTGATTTTACGATAATTTAAAAAAGTTTTTCTTTAAAATAATACTATAATCCGTAAAACTTAATCAGAAGAACAAAATTGTTGTTTTTGTTTAAAGGTAGATTTGTGCTTCTTTCTTGAAATCAACACTTCATATTGGGCGTTAGAAATTAAGACCAAGAAGAGAAAAAACGATTTTCACATTGTACAAACAAACTTTTAATAGCAAACAATTCCATCATAATCTACTGAGAAAAAATTTTTTTACTTTTTGCGAGAAGCGAGGCAAGAGTTAAATATAAAAATATTAGAGAAAAATTAGTCTTAAATTACAAATCAATGTCCGTAAAATGTCGCATTATTGTCAATCAAAATTGTTACAAAACACTTTACTCCAGGTTTGAGCTTGCTATTTTAAATTATTTTTTCATAAATGCCGCTTTTATTCAAGATATGTTGAAGAGATTGCGGAAAGGTTTGAGCACATTTTAAAAAATTTTCTCGTTAACTTTTTTTAATTGTCTTGTGTCTACAAAGCACCCGCCACTTTCTTCATCAACATCAAGTGTTGATTTCCGAATATTAATTTTAAAATGTTACTGGAAAAGTCAAAATAACACTTGAAGTTGTAACCTTTTGCAGGTTTTTTTTGTAAATATGTTCATTTAGTGCTACAGGTCATAGCCTGTCACAGAGTAGTCCGAACCCAGACCCGCACGCCTTATGTGGCCTGTAACAGTATTAAATGTAGGCCGCGGAAGAATTTTAATTATTATACAACGTTTTAATCAGAAACAACATCAGCGTTTCCATCAATGCTTCCGCCTCGTTTTTAGTCACGGAATCTTTTCCAAATATTATACAAGCTGCGGACCTTTAAATTCCAGTTCTTTAACACAATGAATTTTTTTCAGTAATTCAACTCAAACTGGACTTTGAAGTCTTAAACCTAAGCAACTAAAATTATCCACAAAAAATGATTAAACAAACGATATCAGGCATTCTCGTCCTCAAAATTACTAAAACTCAACCTAAAGACTTCTGCTCTGTTATTTTATTTTTTTTTATTTTTGTTCAACGCTGCTTTTTCGGAAACTAGTCGACCATTTTAGTCAAATAGATATCAGACTTAAAACAAAAGTTTGAGTTAAAGACTAAAAAGGTTTTAAAAATTGTTTTTCACCCTATGAGATAGTTTCCAACCAACTACGGCCCGCACGTTTCGCAAAGTTTTGAAAATGGCTCGCAGGACCGACGAACTTAGACCACGTTGAGCTATCATGTCTATAAAAAAGGATTAACTTTGGAAGAGTGTGAAACGTTGCTTTGTATCATGAAAGTACAAAATAAATCGTTACTTCAACAGCAAATCTTACATGTGTCGTTTGTTATTGGATGGATCAGAGTAATTCAAGCCGCGACAGCAACTTACTTTCTGCGTCGGTAGGTCCTGGTCTCGTGTTTTTTAAATTTGTCTCGAGACCCGATATTTAGGGATAGTTTGGTGACTTGATGTTATTATAATGAATCTTGCAATTTGCTTAAGAAAAAACTCATTTGAAAGTTTTGCCGCAATTTAAAGCCGTAAAAAGCTTAGAGTCAAACTTCTGTAACACTAGACGGACCAAAATTTGCGAATACCTGGAATGACAAAACGCGTCAATTGACGCATGCGCATTTTTTATATTTGTATATATTTCTCTCAACTGTATTTTGTAAAACTTCTAAAATGCAAACCGTACGTATTTAAAAAGTTATAACATTGCCAAGTACCAAGGTCAACGAAACAAGCATACTTTCAAAGTTTTATCACAAACGCGACAAGCATCGTTTGCAGCAATATTTGCCACATAGCCTATCTCTTTTTCAGTTTTTGTGTATCAAAAAAAGCTTTACTGAATCAAATAGGTCTTTCAAAAGTCAACGACTTCGTAGCACCATTAAGGCTACTAGACAGCTTCTCACCTACTTTTGTATGTGCACTCTACGGCTAATGTTGCTCTTGCACACAGCTTTGCAGATAACCCAACTGTTTATTTAGAGCCATCTCCATGACATTATAAAAGATGTGTACTGGCCTTCTTCTGTTAACAGCTTTCACTGAATACAGGATAAACATTCAATCCAAAACATCCAAATCAACCTCCATCTGGTTATAAAATAGTACAGTTTCAGGCTTACGCTTCGGATTATTGTGCTCTGGAATAACAACGTCATCATGTAGGGTGCTAAAAATGTTTACAGACTTTGACTATTTGCACTAATATGAAGTGATAGTTGTTGTTGTGTCCACTGTGGAGTGTATAACCATGGTGTCATGTAACATACGTTTCTTCTTCGACAAGTCTGGACTTTCCCTTCAGTTTGCTGAAATCGTCTTCACCAAATTGCACTGCCGTTCTGCGAGTCTCAATAAAAGCTTAAAGGAAGTGAAGAAATTGTCACACGTGACATTAAAATCTTGCCTGAATAAAGGACTCATTAGCTTCATCACCACATCCATTGGAAAGCTGGCATCTGCACTTCTTGTCAAGTCCTTCCTAAGAAAAAGAAATTCGTTGTTTAGATACTTGCTCATTACGTAGATCAACGGCCATCCAAAACTTTGTGCCGAACTTACTGACTTGTTAGGCATATACTGAATAAACTTACATCTTTCCCTGCAATGAAGCAGTTGCTCATCGATGGTTATAATCACGTTGGGATTGTAGGCCTTCCGGCAATTCTCTATCAACGGATTCCATAGCAAAAATGCCAAGAAGAACTTGTAATCTTCTAAATTCTTCCTCCTTTTAGTTTTCAAATGAAACCTAAGGTACTTCAAGATTTCCAAGAATCTCCAACGTGGCATAGTAGCGTTGAACAAAAGGCATCTCCGAGATTTAACCCAACATACTTTTTAAAGGAAAAGTCCTTCCACCAATTACGCCACCTGCCACAATGAGTCCTGCAAATTTGTCCAGTTCATTTAATGTAACCGTCCAGCTGTTCTTTTTATTGACTTTTCACCGACTGCCTATTCAGTAGTTCAGTGTATTTCTACATATTCCACTGCATGGGCTCGTTGAAAAGGATGCGGAACGAAGAAAAAGAACTGTCTCGTATGATGTGAGGTGTGAAATATAATGTGGGTTCTGCACGGATTCTAACAATATTGTGCTGCTGTAGTTGTCCTGTCGTGACTTGGGAAGGAACTGAACCCCGCCAGTGGGATACGTTTTTCCCAAAAAGTTTTGTTTATCATTATTATTGCTGCTTCGAGCACGTGCACCATCATCTGTGTTGTTTGGTGCTTCCTGGTCTGTATATTTGTCATCCGAATCAGAAGAACCCTCTTCATTTTAAATATACGCAATCACATTGTTGACTACATCAGATTTGGAATCTGAGTACTCACCATCAGAAGATTCTAAAGCAATACTTTGCAACAATCGGAACGCTTAATAAGCTGCAAACCTTTGAGAAATTTTAAACGCTAAAAAATACTATATCAGTAGTTTACTTGGCTTCTGATTTATGAAAACACAACCCATTGTAAGATACTACATAGAATGCTCGTTGCACAAATCATTTCAGACTTGGTGCTACTGTGGTGCAAAGAATAAACATATTATTGTTAGGAACAATCTATCTAGACGTTTCCTGACTGAGATGTAGCTTAGTCAAGGTAATAATAATGGCTCTCAAATATAGCTTATTCTCTATTGCATCTTATGCTCACGATACTAACTTCTATGGCAGCAACAACCACCACACTAGGCTGGGCTATACTTAATCTTCTTGTATTTAATGCAAAATAGAAAACTACTACGTAATGTCCGCCAGGCTCCCCTAGCCATGCGCCCTAAATTTTCTATAACACATATTAGCTTTAGCCGGTGACGCCGAGAATCACCAGAAAAAGAGTGACAAAGAATTGAAAATACTTCTTTATAGATCATGACGGTAGCAGCACAACAAGCGATTGATAAGATTAATTTAATAGGGAATAAATAAACTTAAAATACAATTATTACGTCATTAGCAAGGTACGCTGCCTACGCTCTTTGACGTTATGGAAAAACTGTTTTAGAAAAAGACAATATGATGATATTTACCAAAAAATTGTCGGCAAACAGGTTGGTATGGGTATTTTGACGTGTCAACGCGTCTTGCGTCAATTGACGCGCTTGGTTCTTCTAGGTAGTATTGCAATTTTTTTGCTAATTTTTGTCCCCAAGTCACAAAATTGGGTCTGAGAGTGTCTACCAATAAAAGAACAAAAGTCATAAAGTGCCAAGCGATATTACTTCAGAAAGCGCGATTTACTGTATTAGCACGCAAAATTTTAGACGCTCCAATAGACACGCGCTTGGTCCTTCTAGTGTTAATTTTTAGTTTTCCAACTTTCTTGTGTTTTTTCCAAAGAAAAAGTTTATTGTGAACAGGGCCATCTGTCACAAGCTAATAAAATTACAAAAAAACTTTATTTAAATTTTTTTCTTTCGGCAACAAACAAATCTGATAATGCTTCAAATGTTTCTCCGCACACGCTTGCCGTTAAAACATTCACATTAAATTAATTCCATTTTTGGAAAATCGAGCTACTTGATTTCGTAAATATTTTATAAAGCTAATTTACTTTTAGTTAGAAAACAAACTTTACAGAAGAAAACAGGAAATAATACAAAAAATTAGAATACAGTCGCAAGATAGATTATGTATCTTTAGTTTATTCTAAAAATTTTAATAATCAACGTGTTAACTTTAGTCAATAATACTATGTCAGAAAAAAGAAGAATAACTGCAGAAGACAGAAAACGAATTGTTGAGAAGTCTCTTGAAGAGATATTAGTCAAAGATATCTCTTCAATGCTTTCTCTCAAATACTTTACTGTATGGAGAATTGTTAATCAATTCGATAGAACTGATGACGTAAGTGCAAAAAAACGTGGTGCTGATACACGTTCCACATTGAGTCAGAAACAGAAGAACGAGGTATTATTGTGGGTCGATAACAATTGTTTGCTAAAGTTAAAGGATCTCGTGGTTAAAGTCAAAGAAAAGCTCAATGTTTTAACTTGCAAAAGTACTATTGATAGAATTCTTCATGAATTCCACTATACAATGAAATCAACTGTTCTGGTGCCAGAACAATTGACGTTAGGGAACAGTATGCAGAGAAATTTAGAAAATTGGAGACAGAAACAGAACATTCAAATCTTATTTTTTTAGATGAGGTTGGCTTTTTGGTCGTTTTTTGACCAAAAAAAGCCGTTTAATAGCAGGATCTTCTTCTTATGTGAGTGTTTGTGCTGCAGAAAGCCGCAACATTTCAGTGGTTTCAGCAATGAACAACTATGATATGATATATTACAAGATTCATAACAATGCTGTGAATGGCGAAATATTTAAAACCTGTTTAATTCAATTGAAAAATGCATGCCTTGCTAAAGGGATTAATACACCAGTGTTTATACTCGATAATGCAAGAATTCACCCACTATAGGGGGTTGGCGGAAACAATTGATGAATTCAACCTGAACCTTTGCTTTTTACAGCCATACTGCCCATTTTTAAACCCGATTGAAAATATTTTTTTGGTATGGAAAAACTTGGTAATAAGAGCATGTGCAAAGTGAAAATGAATTGAAAGAAATAATTTCATCAAAACTTACTCAAATCACCAGAGAACATTGTGACTCATTTTACCGTAAAATGCTTAAATACATAATAATGGCTGAAAGGAGAGAAACAATTAATGAATAAATAAATTTATTTATAATGTTTAGATATTTTATTTTTATTTTTCTATTAATGGTCGGGACAGGTTTATTAATGATCGGGAAGATTTGATTATTGGTCGAGACAATTTTACTAATAGTTGGGAAGATTTGATTATTGGTCGGGACAATTTCACTAATGGTCGGGAAACCTAATAAAATTCATTAATTAAATTTGACATCCACAAAACGGTGGGTGGTCTTTTTGTCCAACAACACTTTGTCTACGTCTTTTTGTCCTATTTGTTTGTCCAACGACTTTCAGTCCTATTTCAAAGAAAAGAAGTCTTTTTAAGGGAACCCTAACCCTAAACCTAAACTTTATTGGACAAAAAGACTTGAACGAAGTGTCGTTGGACGAAGTGTCATCGGACGAAAAATCGGTACAGAACACTGTGATATGACTTGTGCTGCATTTTACTGTATTTTGTCGGCCTCTAACTGATCTTAGCATAGATCTTGCTCTACAATTTGTTTATTGCTGGCTTTGTTCTTTCTTCCAAGTAATGCAGAGAAACCAATCTCACACAGCCATGTTGACCAATAAAGCATCAAAATTTGAATGGTTGCGCTTGCAACTTTGGATAGCAAAAATGCAGTGACTGACCAATATGCAAGAAAGTTTTTTTGTATCCGTAGTTGAATTGTTTTAACGGGCTAGAAACTCGTGTATAGAATCACCTCTGTTGATCATGCTGATAAGGTCTATATAACGCTCTTCATCATTAAAAATTTTTTATCTACTCAGCCGCACTGTCGACATTTATACTAAAGCATGCTTCATAAACTTTTTTGTTTTTGTTTATCCCTATCTATCGGTTTTGTATTTCGTTCACCCACAATGCAATTTAATCACATCAACCTTCACTAGATTTTTGAGCAAGAGATACGACCTTTTTTTTGGTTTTCACTTGACGCTGTTGCTAAAAACAATTTTAAAACAACTAGTTTATGGCTCGCAAGTTTTGGTGTCTTCTTACTTTGAATAGTTATCCTTGGTTAGTTTTTGGCCAGTTCAAATAGTTACTCTGTTTTTGCTTGTTGGAGCCCTCGTTCACCACTGTTTGTTAGTGTACCTTTATAAAAAAATCTTACCCGATTAAGAAACGCTAAACTAAGGTTTAAATGCTAAAGCTACAGCCTGGGACAAAAGTTTAAGACCACCTTTGGAAAAAGGCACATTTTAGAAAAAAGCTTCTTAATCACCTAATACTAAATATTCTTGTGTCAAAATGCATATTTAGTTTTTGGATATAAACCTTATCACACATTAATTTTTAATTTTTACTTTCGTTCAATTTTTTAAATGTTTAGCTTAAAAATACAAAATTTTGAACCACAAAAATTGGCAAAAAATCTAGCAGTTAACGTTGAAAAATGTATTCAATTTACCCGTCGTTGCACAATGAAGGTCTCAGAACGTGAAATATCAAGGCAGATGAAAGTTAGAAAAACTGCTGTACCTAATACTATCAAAAAAATTTCAAAAAATAAGTACTTTCAAGGACAGCAAAAAAACAGGCCGTCTGAGCATTTTTAGTAGTGGAAATAAACGTTTTATTAGGAAGAGAGTGAGTCAATTCCTTTAGAGTTCTGCTAAAAAAATACAAGCTAAAATGGCACAAGGAAGCTTCAAAATTAGTTTGAAGCTTCCTTGTGCCATTTTAGCTTGTATTTTTTTCAGCGGAGCTCTAAGGAAATTGACTCACTCTCTTCCTAATAAAACGTTTATTTCCACTACTAAAAATGCTCAGACGGCCTGTTTTTTGCTGTCCTTGAAAGTACTTTTTTTGTGAAATTTTTGATAGTGTTAGGTACAGCAGTTTTTCTAACTTTCATCTGCCTTGATATTTCACGTTCTGAGACCTTCATTGTGCAACGACCGGTAAATTGAATACGTTTTTCAACGTTAACTGCTAGATTTTTTGCCAATTTTTGTGGTTCAAAATTTTGTATTTTTAAGCTAAACATTTAAAAAATTGAACGAAAGTAAAAATTAATGTGTGATAAGGTTTATATCCAAAAACTAAATATGCATTTTGACACAAGAATATTTAGTATTAGGTGATTAAGAAGCTTTTTTCTAAAATGTGCCTTTTTCCAAAGGTGGTCTTAAACTTTTGTCCCAGGCTGTAATTAGTTTTCAGTTCCTTTCTGTTTTGGTTTTTTTTTATTTCTGCTCTCAACATAGTAAAGTACTACTATAATTGTTTAATAATATTGATAAACATAATAAAGGCTGCGCATTACAAAAAGGAAGAAGCAACAAAGCTCGCAAAGATAGTAATAAATTATATATAGAAGTTGTATTACAGGAAGCAAAGTTGTTTTACTCTATATAAATTTGTTTTTATAGAAAAAATAAATAAAAAAACAAAAAAACTTTTTTACATGCATTTTATTCGTGTGGTCGGGTACGCCCCATGGATGGCAAACACAATCAACGCGGTGTATGGGTTCAACTCCAAGTTTTATTATTCTTTTGTGTCTTTGAAAAATACGCTTTACAACATTATGAATTTCCGCTTGGCGGCGTTACGAAGCATCCATAAAAAACAAATAAAAAAGAATGAAACAAACAAAATTTAAAAAGTAGCTTGAGTTAATTGCTTGACCGAGGCATTAAGTTTAACAAAGGCATTAAGCATTAAGAATCTCTTGTCATTTCGAATTCCTAACCCAAGGCCAAACAGTGAACCAAACCGTCTTCGAAGAGATTTTTTGGCGCCTTGTAGAGGGTAGGGGACTATTTGGCGAAGCCGTTTTGGCGCGAGTCTATTTAAAACTAGCAGAAAGGTTTGAATAAAATAGTATAATTAATCACTCTATCCCTAACCCAACCCCTAAGGCCTAAAATTTTCAAGATTTTACGAATAAGAAAACGACATACTGCCGTCCTTTCCGTCTCCGAAGAGGAGTTCAGTCGTCCTTTCCGTCTCCGAAGAGGAGTTCCCCAAGGTTCGGTTCTAGGACCAGTTAGATAAGTTAAGAGGAGTTCCCCAAGGTTCGGTTCAAGATACAGTCGTCCTTTCCGTCTCCGAAGAGGAGTTCCCCAAGGTTCGGTTCTAGGACCAGTTCTCTTTTCTTTATATATCAATGACCTTCCCACTTTCCTTCCTGCATCTGTTAAGACCTCTCTCTATGCAGATGACCTAGCCATCTGGGCCTCCTCCCCGAAAGTTGAGTGTGCAACCGCTGTAGTACAAGCTGCCCTCAACAGACTGGTGGAATGGTCCTCAAAATGGCGCCTTCCTCTCAACCCTCTCAAATGTGAAACATCCTTCTTTAGCTTAGACCCCTACCAATCACGAATACAACCCTCTCTTCACATTCTTAACACCCCTCTCAAATTCAACCCTCATCCAACCTTTCTCGGTGTAACCTTCGACCGCACTCTCTCTTTCAGATATCACGTCTTATCCTTACGGAAAAAGTTTCACAACCGATTCCGTGCTTTTCGCTCCATTGCCTCTGCCTCCTGGGGCCCATCAAAAGAATCCTTATGTACCCTATACAAAGCCTTCATTCGCCCCATCCTCACCTATGCTTCCCCAGGCTGGTTTCCCTTCTCATCTCCTACTCACATCACCTCCGTGGAAAGGATGCATAGATCTTCCTGTCGAGTAATCACAGGTTGTCTATCGTCCACTCCCATTCCTCTACTTCATATAGAAGCACTTCTACCTCCACTACGAGTCACCCTCACTCACCAATCCCTTTCCTTCTTTGAACGAGCCCTCCGTCTACCTCCCACCTTTCCTATAGCCTGTCTTGCAAACTCTAACCCCCGTACACGTCTCAAAAAGTGCTCATGGAGATCCTTCTCCAGATCACATAACCTTACCCCTAACCTACATCTCACTCGTGAACCACTAATCCTATGCCCTCCAAAACCCCCCTGGTCTGCCCCATCTAATTACACAATCTCACTCCACCTCTCATCCCCATGCTCTCGCAAAGACCCCCCCTCCCTTCGCAACACTGCAGCTACCTCCCATCTTTCCACTCTATCTCACAGCGATATCTCTGTCTGGACTGACGGTTCGGTACCTGGCGGGCTGGGACAGGGTGGTGCAGGGATACACATCAAGTGTACAAAGTGTGTCACTGCTACCTCGCTTTCCTTCTCGACTGGTCTCTGGGCTACCAGTTATAGCGCTGAAACCTTCGCTCTCCTACATGCTCTTGAGTGGTGTATCTCTCACTCCAAGACATGTAATTTCGACTCTATCACCTTCTTTTCCGACTCTTTATCTGTCCTTTCAACTCTCTCTACCCCCCTACCATATTTAACCCCAAAATCCCTATCCAATACCCAATCTCTTCTTAACTCTCTATCTCAATCCAAGGTTGTCCATCTTCAATGGATACCTGGTCACTCTTCCCTCCCAGGCAACGACTTAGCTGACTCTCTAGCTAAAGCCGGTGCCTCTCTCGATCCCTCCAGTATATCTGTATCCCTCACACCCCTTATCTCCTCCCAACGGCTATCCCTCTACACCAGTTGGAGACGCAGTGTCCAATCTGGTTTCTTCCAACACCAAATCCCTACTGTATCTCCCGAGGAGCTTACTCTCCCTCGCTCCGCTCGCTGTGCTCTCTCCCGTTTACGCTGCAACGGGCACAGCACTCTCCTCAACTCTTATCTCCACAGGGTTGGTCGAGCCGAGACTCCTTCTTGCAGCAACTGTGGTTCTGAACCACAGGATCTCTCACATCTCGTGCTCGACTGCCCTGTACTAGACCCTCTGCGTCGGGCCATTTTCGGCCACACTCCTTCTCTTCTGGACCTCTGGTCCCGTCCGTGGGGAGTCGCCCGACTATTGGGATTCCGCGGAATTGATCCGCGCCCCCATCCCTAGGAATGGGTCGGGTAAAACCACCACCACCACCACATACTGCCACAGTGGCTGGCGCCAAAACGACCACGTCAAATAGTCCCATCTTGTCGTAAAATCAGTACGTGACAAGAGGCGGAGTGTTTGGGAAGCCCACACATGGGCTCTCCATTACGATAACGCTCCTGCTCACACAGCCCTAAGTATTCGTCAGTTTCTCGCAGAAAGAAACATTGTAACTTTGGAACACGCCCCATATTCCCCCGATCTGGCCCCGTGTGACTTTTTTTTCTTTCCTAAGATCAAATCTGTTTTGAAGGGAACCCATTTTTCTTACATTGATTTCATCAAAATGGCTGCGACGACGAGCTTAAAAAGATCCCAGAAAATGCCTTCCAAGAATGTTTTAAATCGTGGAAAAAGCAAATGCACAAGTGTTTTCAAGTGAAAGAGATTATTTTGAACAAATTTGATTTTGGTATATTTCAATATTTTTCAATAAAGTTTTTATAACACCAGTCTCATTACTTTTTCGACACACCTCGTATTATGTTATGCTATTTTTGTTAATTTTATCATTCCTTTTCCTTATTACGCTTTTTAACTTTTGCACAAACATTTCAACGTACCGTATATACATGAAAAAATTTAAAAACTTGTTCTATATCATTCACTTTTAATAGCTAAAAACTCCCTGGGTTTTGTTAGCTGTAGCAATTTGTGGTCTAGGACCTAATTTGTGTTTACAGTACATTTTTTTCATTTCTTGTTCTCGCTTGTGCGTACTCAGCAATTTTTCTGCATGTTTCGACCTTTGTTTTCCACCCACTCAGAAAATATTGCGCTAAATTTATTCTGTATAATTACACAATAAAATCATTTATATATATTTGTAATGCTCATAATTTTCCTCAAAACAAGTTTGCAGTAGCTTTTTTGTCAAGTAAATCCTTTTATTATGGTCAAAAAATTAAATAATGATTAATAATTTTGAGTAAATTTAAATTATTAATTATAAATTTTTTTTCTTAAATGTTATGTTTTTTGAATTGTTGATCAAAAGCTCTCACAACCCCCAGAAAAAACCCAAACAACCCACACAGGGTCGCGACCCCAAAGTTGAAAACCACTGCACTATGAGAAGCAGAGCACCATTGACAACGTAACAAAGCATAAGCCGAGCATGCTGCAACCACGCATTCGGCATACACGAATCACGACAAACTCTTTACAACTGAAGTCATGAATAAAAAAATAATAAAATAAATTTTTTACAACACCAGCATAATAGCAAAATAGAAATTTAATACATTTAACTTGTTCAATTTAATTTTGCTGCAATACAAAAGCTTCTTTTTTTGTTGTTATTTTGGATAGTACAGTTTTAAATAAAATGTATTTAGCTTTTGAAAAATTAACTGATAATCTATCATTAACTAATTATATATATATCTGATCACCATCCTGTTATGATGTACACTTCCATCAGCATAATTTCCCATCAAAATTTTTAGCAATATTGTGTACCATCATTAACAGATAAAAACGTAAGTCTGTTTTCTAAACCTCTTTCAAAAAATGATGTTACTCCGATATTAACACTAGAATGGCCGTGGTGTCGAATCGACACCAAGCAAATTATGAATAAGATTTTCAGAGGGTTTATATGGGTTTATTTTTATGAAATTCTTTTACAATTTTTTTTTTCACGATATTTATGTTTCCACTTCGTGGTTGCAAATTCTCAATAAGATATCAAATTGTCGATAATTTTACCTTTGTTGGTCGAGGTGTCGATTTCGACACCTCTTCCTTTTAACGCAATTTTCGCACGAGAAATTAGGTCATTCAAATAAATCTTGTTGAAATCATTGCAGAAACTATCTCAGAACAAAGGAATTGCAGCGTTTTTGTTAATCTTTTGTTTAACACTTCTCTCTTATCTTATATCCAGCTGAGATAATCCGAAATGCCAACATACAGACAGTTCTAGGTCATTAGAACAAAAGATGCTCCTTTTGAAAATCATTACAGGTAAATAAGCTTGAAACCAGTGAGACTTTTCATTACTAAAATTCATTTGCGAGCTAGAGGTTACAGCCTAATGGCAGCAAAGTGTTTGACAGAAGAAGATATCGAAAATATCTTCAACGACTCATGGTGTGATGATGATGCTGTTTCGGATTGCAGTGAGACCTACTCAGAAGTGTTAAAGGTGGAAAGCTCAGAAGAGAGTGGCGAAGAAACATACGAAAATGACAGAAGCTCAATTGACACAATTACAGCTAAGGATGGTACCAAGTGGAGTTTGCTAAGAACTTCGCACGCCAGGCGTGCAAGAGCCTCAAATGTTTTTAACGCAACGCCGGGAATGACATTTTGTGTGAGAAGACAGGCTTCAGAGTCCCTGTATATGGCTTGGAAACTATTCATAGATGAATCAATATTTCTTCAGGTTCAAAACTATACTGTTATTGAAGCAAGAAAGCAGAATTCGCAGTGGGGCGTCAGTTCAGATTTGCTTGAAGCATTTATAGCTCTGCAATATGCAAGGGGTATTTATGGAAAAGGACACTCTTTGGACTTTCTGTGGAATGAAATGTATGGGCCAAAAATTTTTCGTGAAACAATACCTCGAAATACATTCAAGTCTATTTTGCGTTTTCTCAGATTTGATGACAAATCTACAAGAAGAGGACGACTAGACACAGATAAGTTTACGCACATTAGGGAAATCTTTGAAAAATTTTCATATAATTTTGCTACAAAATAAACACCCACGTTTAGCCTTACTATCGATGAGCAACTCATGCCAATGAAAAATCGTTGTCCATTCATTGTATACATGCCGAATAAACCGGACAAATTCGGGATAAAGTTTTGGCTTTTGGTTGAAGTAGAGAGCAAATACGTGGTCAATTTGCGACCATATTTGGGAGCACAGGAGAAAGAGAGTAGGCAAGGAGTCCCTTTAGCCCAAGATGTCGTACTGCGACTCGTTTCTCCTGTGAAGTCCAAAGGATACAACATCACTACTGACAACTTTTTCACAAGCGTAGCTTTAACTGAAAAATTAGAAGCTATTGCAATTACTGTTGTAGGAACTGTTAGAGCAAACAGCAAAGGTATCACAAAAGCCATGACAGCTCCTGTAAAAGGTGGAACAAATAAGTCAACATTCTACTATAATGACAAGCATCACAGTTTGTTTGTAAATTATCTGTAAGATAAAGAAAAGTGTGTGCCTTCTCTCAACAATCCACAACTCCCCTTCCGTTGATGATTCAGCGAAAAACAAACCAGACGTCATCTTGTTTTATAACAAAAATAAGGTTGGTGTAGATGTAGTCGACCAAATGGTCAGAAAGTATTCAACCCATTCTGCTTCAAGACGGTGGCCAGTTGCTGTGTGGTGCAATATATTGAACATTGCCGCACTGAATGCTTAGATTTTGTATCAGAAGGCAACTGGAAAGACAATTTTACGAAAAAATTTTATATTTCAACTTATTGAAGAACTGTGAGCACAGTACGTTTGAGGGAACACCGAAGAAAGCACAGCCAATAACAGAAAGCTGCAACAGTCACATGGGCCTAAAAAAAGGCAAAAATGCACAAAAGCAGGGTGCACTAACGCAACTGTCACAATTTGCAGAGCATGTGAAAGTCCTACCTGCGGAAAGTGCGCAACTGAAAACAGCCGAGAAATTTCGGTGATGTGCAAACAATGCCAGGCAAATAATCAGTGATAATTTCTTGCAGTGTGCACATAAATATTCCTGATTATACTTGTACTGACTGTTTTTGTGATTTCTGATGTAATTCTTTTTCCGCGTGTTGCTTTCATACATTACAAGTTGAATCTGTGTAGAAAAACTTCTACTTCAATGAATAAAGACCACATTTGTCAAGCGGTGTCAAAACCAACACCACGGCTAACGAAGTTAAAAAATTTTTCCCGCCATTCTAGTCTTAAGTGATACTAACCCAAATTCCAGCTTTATATAAATAAATTTGAAAATTTTTTTACTTTAAATAAAATTTCTTCCAAAAAAATAATTAATCAATGGCTTGATTTTAATCTTATTGTAAATCTTTCAAAAAAATTTTGTAAAAAAAATATCTCAGTCATTTGCCTTTAAAAAGGCTTTATAAACATCTTTGAAATTTTTCTTGATTTATCTAAAGCAGTTGATACGATTGTTCATTCATTATGACTTTCCAAACTTAATCATTACAGTATGTGATTAGAGGCAATGCATTAAAGTGGTTTAATAGATACTTAACAGGATGCACACAACAAGTAAATTATGCAAAAATTCTTTCTACAACTACTCTTGAAGTTAAAAGTGGTGTACCTCAGGGCTGAAGTCTACGAACTATTTTTTTTATATGTGTCAATGCTTTCAAAAATTGTCTAAATATTAGTGTTTTTTGATATTTGCTGATGATAAAAGTATCTTTTTACACAATAAAGACATTAAAAAGCTTTATGAAGCTGGTAATAAAGAACTTGAACTAGTTGACCAATAATAAATAGTTGCAAATAGATTATCAGTTAGCGTCTTTAAAACTAAATGTGTTTTATTTAGGACTGCACTAACCAAATTAACAACAAAAAAAACAAGCTCTTGTATTGCGAAAAAATAAAATTGAACAAATTGAATGCATTAAATTTCTTGGTGTCTATATACGCAAGCACTTATCTTGGTCAAGACATATGAATTATTTAATATCTAAATTACGTAGCGTTTTTAAAACTGTTATTAAAGTAAAGTCGCTGTTAAATAAAAGACCTCTTCTGTTATTCAATCACTCTGTTATCAACTGTCAACTTTCTTATGACATTTTAAATTGATGTTATGGTAATAAAACTTTGATTGAAAGATAAAACGCACTGTGCTAAAAGTTTGTCAAATTAGTTTTTAGTTTTAAAAAGAACTCAATTGTTAGTAATATTATAAAAAAAATTGTAAACTATAGATCAACTCTTAACTAAAAATCTAGTTGCGTTTATGTATAAGCCAAAAAATGTTAAAAACCCAATTGAATTTAAAGACATTTTCATCAAAAATGAATCTAAATACAATACTAGAAAAAAATCTATCTTTTTTCCAAAGAGATATTTTAGCAAAATATGTCAGCAAGCTATTTCATACCGTGATCCAGCTTATTGCGATAACATTCCTTCTGAATTAAAAAATAAGAAACAAAGTGTTCGATCTTTTACTCTTAATGTTTAAAAATATCTTTTAAGTAATGGGATTAAGATTTAGCACCAGAAAACCCAAACATTTTGTATAACTACAATGCTCATAGCGGTCATTTCTAACCGCTCAGTATCTACATAGTAAAACGGATACTTTTTGAAATAGAAACCATTTAATGCGACTTAAATTAAAAAAGCGTTTTATAATAGCTTTTAACAGCAAATGGTTCATCTAAAGCTCTTTTGTTAAATAAGTAGCCTTAAAAAAGGCTGTTTTGAAAACTCGAACGTTTTCGTCTAGCTCTCTTCAGGAGGTTTCACTAGAATGAATTGCAGAACTGAACGTAGTATTTCAAAAGTTTTAAGACTGATCCTGATTGGCTAAAAATTAAGGTTAGTAGCAGTTATCATAATAATTAAAAGTACTTAATAAATAAAACCACGTTTCGTCAGCGTAAGAAATTTTTGCCAAAAAAAAAAAAAAGGAACAAAATTATGCAAGTTTTGTGCTAAAATTTGGAACTAAAAAGACAATTTTTTTACAATTATACTAACAATTTATTTTTGTAAACAAATTCTTTCTGTCTACACAAATTAGGTTTTCGAAGAGTAATGAAAATTGATTCCAAGACTGATAAATGGAAATCGGATCGTGCTTTAGAGAGAATAAAAAATTGATTGTCCTTATAGTGAGATGCACATTTTTGGTTATGTAACAGATGGTTTCCAATCGCTGAATCACAGTGCGGTATTGAGTTCGCTAGTTTTCCTGGGCGTTCTGGTTGTTTACGTTCTTGACTGGTCCTGTTCCGAATAGACTTCGGCACATGCTGGCGGATTCTGTCCTGCAAACGTTGAGACATTCGACCCACGTACCGACTATCGCAGTGGCACACGTATTCATATACGACGTTACTTTGTTGAAAAGTGGGAAGAACGTCTTTATGTATAGCAGGTAAAATTCGTCTGGTGGAAAAGACCACTCGTGGTTGAACCGCTCCAAAACAATTATTAATAGATAATTTTATTTTTCTTTCAAACGTTATTTTGGAAACTTGGATTTGAACGATAATTTGGAAACGTCAACGTAAACGTTTCCAACAAAGCATTAAAGAAGACCCAAAAAAATGCCCTGTCTATTTAAAATTGCCTTGGATTGGCGAAAATTCCCTGAAATTCGAAAGAAAAATAAAATTATCTATTAATAATTGTTTTGGAGCGGTTCAACCACGAGTGGTCTTTTCCACCAGACGAATTTTACCTGCTATACATAAAGACGTTCTTCCCACTTTTCAACAAAGTAACGTCGTATATGAATACGTGTGCCACTGCGATAGTCGGTACGTGGGTCGAATGTCTCAACGTTTGCAGGACAGAATCCGCCAGCATGTGCCGAAGTCTATTCGGAACAGGACCAGTCAAGAACGTAAACAACCAGAACGCCCAGGAAAACTAACGAACTCAATACCGCACTGTGATTCAGCGATTGGAAACCATCTGTTACATAACCAAAAATGTGCATCTCACTATAAGGACAATCAATTTTTTATTCTCTCTAAAGCACGATCCGATTTCCATTTATCAGTCTTGGAATCAATTTTCATTACTCTTCGAAAACCTAATTTGTGTAGACAGAAAGAATTTGTTTACAAAAATAAATTGTTAGTATAATTGTAAAAAAATTGTCTTTTTAGTTCCAAATTTTAGCACAAAACTTGCATAATTTTGTTCCTTTTTTTTTTTTTTTGGCAAAAATTTCTTACGCTGACGAAACGTGGTTTTATTTATTAAGTACTTTTAATTATTATGATAACTGCTACTAACCTTAATTTTTAGCCAATCAGGATCAGTCTTAAAACTTTTGAAATACTACGTTCAGTTCTGCAATTCATTCTAGTGAAACCTCCTGAAGAGAGCTAGACGAAAACGTTCGAGTTTTCAAAACAGCCTTTTTTAAGGCTACTTATTTAACAAAAGAGCTTTAGATGAACCATTTGCTGTTAAAAGCTATTTTAAAGTTTTCTACCAATAAAAAACTTTTTAAAACGTTTTATGTACAGTACAACACATTAAAAAAAAATTTGTTAAAGATAAAACAATAGTTAGGCAACATGAATCACAGCACAATTGCAGCTAATAAAACACTTCGTGTTTTCAATTTTTAAATATATTAGTTAATGCAGCTACTGCATGTCACTATCGCAACCTTTTTTCAACATAACGCCGTGAAATTATCAGTCAGTCATGTGGGGGGCCACGTCGTTCCTAAGAAAAAATGGAGTCCGCTCTCCACGCATCTATAACTGTACAACTTTGTCTGAATTTTTGACGTGTGGGTATACGGTCGTGTTCGCTTCTTGTAATTTTCTATTATGAGAAAAAATTCGTGATGTCAGTAGAAAATCACCCAACCTGGTGAAGTTGGAAAAATATCACCCGACGGTGAGTGTGAAACTTTTTACCCAGCTGATATTCTTTCTAGGTTGTAGTAAAATTGTCATAGTTTATGAAATCTTACGTGTGTTTTTTTTTAATTTAACCTTTATTTTACCGCTTATAGTTCCGCTGATCGGATTTTTATGAATTTTACGTATTTTGCCATTGTTGTTATAAATAGCCTTTTCGCAAAGTTTTAGGTTTGTAACAAGTTTTTACCGGAAATTACGTCATGTTCGCTTTGTGGAACATTGGAGGTTTACTGTACAAGTTTTTTTTAGTTTTTACTATATATTTCTGTACCAACTTAGAACTACGTTTTTCAATCAATCAATCAAGGTTGAGAATGCGATCTCTCCAATACTGGAATTGTCATCAATAAAATTGTTTTATTGAAGTTATAACTTTTTTCCATTTCGAAATTTTTTTCTTCCTAGTTGATGGTAGAGTCATTTTTGATTCTTCATTACTCTCAAAGTCTTCCTCCACTTGAAGTTGCCCAGCTGGCTAAAAATTTCTTCCATACTGTTAGCAACATCTTCAACATCACTCTCCTGGCTACCAGAGTCTCCTGCCTCAGGTGACAATGCAACAACATTGACTACGTTTTTCGTATTTTCTATAGTTTCGTTGACTTCTGCCTATATTGATACATGGGTTACCTTCTTGCACCGTAAAAAGCTCTAGTATTCATGTTTGACACAATTTTTAAACTTTGCTGCTACTGTGCTTGAAACAAACTGTTGATAAACGTGTTTCTTTGCTCGCTAAGAGTTCGAAAATAAAGCAACACCGTTGCGTTATTTCTCGATAATCTACTCTGTGACGTCACAAAAATAGAACAATGAACTTAATCCTAAAACAAATAAAATATCGATCGATTGCATTGAAATCACAGCTGGATAGTTTTATATCAAAACTGCTACTTTCCTAGCGTAAGACAAAGGCCGATGTATTTTAAGACATTGCAATTGAAAATCAGAAAATTGTGTCCAGAAAACCGCCATTGTTCCACAAAGGCAGGGGTGGGCAAACTGCGGCCCCTGACGACGTTTTGTGCGGCCCGCGGAGCTCTTTTTAAAAAATACATACCCTCACTTTGAGCCACAGTTGCATAGAATTATGTCGGAAATATCCCAGTTTCAGTTTCTTATGTTTTAATGCTTTTAGAGAACACACCAAGATTTTGGGAGAGAAATAGTGAATCACAGATTGAATGTAAGTGAAGACCTTTTTTTTTAGAAATCACTACAATTTTGGGAGAAAAATAGCGTAATTTGCGACCCGCGAACAAATTCAACATCTAAATGCGGCCCTCAGTTAGCTTCCACGGCCGCAATGCGGCCCGCAAGCGAAAACAATTGCCCACCCCTGCACAAAGGGAACAAAAATTTTTCAGGTAAATTTTACCCTACCCAATATCTATATTTTGAATTGCTTTTTGCCTGGGGATGTGATTTAATGTGTCTACTAAATATGATAGCACGCTAGAAGCGTTTTGAAAACGACAAAGATTTTTATAAATTCGTAAGTATGCCTTACACCGAAAACGCAATTTTTATAAAAAATATTCATATGCGCAAAGTATTTTTCATTAAGTTGGTCAATATGGCAAAACAACTCCTTAACAACACACAAATAACATTACAGTATCTATAATTAATAGTAAGCGTGTGAAAACAGCTCTGAAAAATTTGTTCCCTTTGTGGAACAATGGTAAGAAAAAGGTTAAGTATACTATAGCAGTTATAACTATAACAATAATATATACTTATGGCCGATCATGCATAAATCTTAGAGATATTGAACAGGTCTGGAAGGTTTTCCGTTGACGATAGTGGTGTGACAATAGAATGTTGCGTGTGCAAGTAGAAATAGTAAAATAGTTTTCAATCTTTCTCGTGCGGTGGCCGACTTTCTAACTTACGGTAACTTAACAACTCACTTTGATAAAGAGAATTTAATCCTCCTGTAGACGAGACAGTAAAGTTACTTAATTGCTCGCGTTGGGTCTCACAGACCCGGTTTAGGTTTTTTCAAATATGCCTTATTCATTTTAGGGCAAATGAAAGTATTATCAAATAGGAATATCTTTATTTACTTAAAGTGATATAAAATAACTTATAAAATCAAATTTATAAAAATTAAACCAACTTTGTATATTTATTATACTTATACAGTAAGATTTAGAATCTACACACAATTTTAGCGTGTTGTAAACAGATATTTGTAGCAAATTTAGAGAAACTATTATCAAATGGGAAGATTTTTATTTACTTTAAGTGTTAAAAAATCAGTTAGAAAATCAAATTTATAAAAACTAAGCTAACTTTGCAACATATTTATTTTTCTTGTGAAGCACAATTCAAACAATGATTGCACACAATTTTAGCGTGTTCTAGACAGAGATATCTGTAGCAAAATTCACAAAAATACTTAGTTTTCCTATCTGTTTGATCACAGTCGTAGCATCGTGGGCGTTTGCCATTTCTGGGTCGTTCACTTTCCTCGGCACTACCGGCTGCAGCAACCACTTTTTGTCGCAGCTACTTAGGCAAAGTTGCAATAGTTGATCGCTTTTTCAGATAGTCATCAACAAATTCTTGGCACAAATTTTTCAGAAATTGCCTTTGTTTTAGCCTTTGGTTTTCATTTTTATTGTAAATAATAAATGCATTGATACCTGCAACATTTAGCAAGCTATAAAATATTACCATGGGCCATCTTCTTGTCTTCCTTGCGCAGTTGTACGTGGGAAACATTTGATCAACAGAATCAACACCTCCTTTTGCTGCATTGTAGATATAACAATCTCTGGCGTTTGCTGTATCCCTGTATTCTCGTCTATCTTATTATTTCTTTGCATTGTTGAAAGCAGCAAGACATTCTTGTTTTTTCGGGAAATATAAGAAACTAAGGTGGAGTTGTTTCCAAATCCGAACAAACTTGTGCTTGGGCTCCTATTTTTGTTACTCACAAACTCAGGAGGAATTTGCCATTTGTTTTTCCTCAAAGTGCCGACTAAAGTTATGTTTTTCTTAAACATTGTTTGAGCTAATTCATAACTTGTAAACCAATTGTCAATCGTTATGTTTCTACCAGTTCCTAAAATTTGAGAGCATAGCCGTTCTACAATATCTCCTGGGCTATTACTTGCTCTATAAGGATTTTCTGGTTGCAAGCCAACGTAGACTTCCATGTAACACGTATAATATGTCGATGAATCAACCAAAGCAAAAATCTTTATCTCATATTTGTTAGGTTTAGAGGGAATGTATTGTTTAAAACCACACCTTCCCCGGAAAGCCTCAAATTTTTCATCGATGGTGGCACATGAGAAGATTGAATAACATTCTTGACACTGTTTTATGAACATATGAAACATCTCTCCAATTGGAGCCATCTTATCAGTTTTCAGCCTTTCATTTCTTGTAGACCTATCATTAAATCTAATGTGACACAGAAGGAACCTGAATCTTGATACAGACATGACGGTATGAAACAATTCAACTCCTGTTCCGTCACGAGACCATCAATCATATATATTTTGTCTGCCACTTCTGTAAATACCAGCGAGATAAAGCAGACCTATCAGCGCATAAATTTCTTCTTTCAATGTTTTCTTTGCATCTCTTTGTCTTGAGTAAAAGGCAGTTCTATCTTCAATATATTTATTCGTGCACTCAACAATCAGATCAATCACATTCTCGTCAATAAAGTGATTCCATGATTCCTTTGGTATCTTACTGTTTTTGGCTACGCCTTTGACACTATTGGGTTGTGTGACGATGTTGTGGGAACGAGTTTTCACATTGGATCTTGGTTTCTCTTTTTTCCAAGTTGCTACACGATCTTTACCAATATAGGATAAACTTGTGTTATCCTCTTTCTCACTGTCACCATCAGACATTTCTTGTTTAGTGTCCGTATCTTCAAATCTAGGTTCCACATTGTCGTCGTTTTCTTCATCTGAATCTTCTTGGGAACACTCATCTGAAATAACGTTAATAGTTGCTAACATCTCTCTAATTCTTTCATTACCCTTTTCACTATAACGATTCATGATTATACAATGTTGTGATTTATATCAAAAAGAATCTGAAAAAAGTAAGAAAATATTTTAATACATGTATACCATAAAAGAAAAAAAGCAGATTAATTGATCATGCAATATTGGAACATAAATGCTCGCAATGGGTTTTACAGACCCATTACACAGTTTTTAGGTATTTTAAAAGTAATTCACCCACAGCAAATTAATGTTTACATCTAAAATGAAACTTGAGACATTTTGAAGCAGATACAAAAAGCTCCACTGAGATTAGACACGTATAAAATGTTTTTTTGATTGAGGAAATATTGTCTGGGTCTGTCAGACCCATCGCGTCTACTGGAGGGTTAATTTTTGTTGCAAACATCTGGTGGTCTCTAAAAAAACAAAGAAAGAAGGTCTTTACTTAGAATTTCTGGGCGGTTTCTCAATTTTCATCTAAAAAGAATTGTGATCTCTAAAAAAAAGGTCTTCAATTGAAATTTATTTCCGATTTCTCAACCATAATGGAAATAGAGACCTGGACAACAGTTTATTTTGCCATCAAACTGCATTACCAAGTACAGATTAAAAATTAAAAACAAACAAAAAACAAGTACATAGCAAATGATAGACAAAATAGTAACAGAATAGCATTTGAATGTGTTGTTTGACAACGGGGAAGCTGCGAGTAGATCTCCTCGGTCTTTGAATCAAGCAATTATCCTTTAAACTTAAAAATTAAAAACACAGAAGATAAATGCGACAGCATCCAGATATTATAGGATGATTACAATTAAAATTGCATCGAGGATTAGAGTGGAGATTTAGAAAATTTATCAAATAATAAGATTGTAATATAAACAATTTTAAATTGGTCTTGAAAAAAGTTTTTAGACGTTTTTAAAATGTTTGTAGAATGAAGTTTCATATCTTAACTCTTAATATTAATACTTCATTGCAATCTGTTATTACGATATAATGGTTTGTAAAAATTATACGGATTTGCTAAAGTTCTTGTTGAACGGTTGGGCACATCACAAGATTTGTTAAAAAAATCGGAGAAGGAAAGAGTAAGCTTACTATTCGTATACTTAGGGATATACATATACCTATGGACTAGTTCAACAATCTCAAACTTGAATAGTTCAAGAAGTTTTAACGTTTTTAATTTTGCATAGAATTGAGTAATAGCCTACTCTCTGAAAAATGCTCTCAGCCTCTCAGCTGAACGGCTTTAGAATCGAAACAAGTTTTTGCTAGTAGGTGGGAAACGTAGAACCCCACGCCACCAGTTCGTAAAGTAAATGAGGATGAACAAATGAATAATATGATCTGAGATGAGCAGTTTGGTGTGAACATGGCTTAATTTCCGTAGGATATCAATGGCTTTGGAAAGTTTATTGGGCTACAACATTTAAATGAAATTGAAAGTTTAATTTTGAGTAAATAAATCCTCCTAAGTATTTCGCGTGCTTTTTAAAGTGATTGGTGAGTTGTTAAACATTACAAAGAAATCCTTTACATTTGAATTGATTTTAGGAGAAATGATTATGTTATGACATTTTTGCAGATTTATAGTTAATTTATTTGAATTATATTGATTACTTAGAGACACTTTTTGATTTAGTTTTTATTAAACTGTTATGGGGTTTAAGTTAGAGGGCAGAAAATTTTTGTGGAACATTCTGGACAGCATTTGGAAGGTCATTTACATACAATAAAAATAACAATGGGCCGAGTGTTGATCCTTGCGGTACTTCATAATCATTTAACAGCAACGTGAGCGGGAACAACGCCTTCTCGAAGAAAAGGAGTTCGAGCTCAAGCAGCAACGTGAGCAGGAACAACGCCTTCTCGAAGAAAAGGAGTTCGAGCTCAAGCAGCAACGTGAGCGGAAAGCTCGCGAGCTCGAACACCAACGTGAGGTACTTAAAGCATCTCACCAGTTGCAGAAAGCCGCCGTTGAAAGACAGGTCTTCGAACAGGAACTGGAACGTGGTGGTTATATTCCTTTCGACGATCAGAAGCCCACAACTAGTGCTGACGTCACTGTGATAACATCGCAAACAGAGCAGGTACACTTACCTTTTACAGGTGTTGACTACGCGGTCCAAACCGTTGCATTGCCGGATCATAGTCTTCCTTTGGAAACGAAACCAAAGGTTACCTTTCAAGGTTCTACTCAGTTAGACTCGTCGAGGCGGGAAGACATGAAACCTCAGGTCGAGTCGCGTTTACGAAAACCAGCCTTGGAACTGCTGAAGTTTGATGGAAACCCCTTACGTATCTGAAGTTTATATCTGCATTTGAATCTACAATTGAGGCGGTCGAACATGATGATAAGGTAAAACTGCTTTATTTAATTCAATATTGTTCTGATAAGGCCAAATCAATTATTGAATATTGCTTGCTGCTAGAACCTCATCAGGGATTTGTCAAAGCTAAACAAATTTTGTATGAAACATATGGCAAAAGAAACGTAATCGCTAGATCGTATATTGCTAATTTGCTTGAAGGTCCTTCCGTTAAAAAGAGTGATTCTGAAGCCCTGATCGAGCTAGCACGAAAAGTTGAAGAGTGTTATACTACTTTAGGTTATTTAAACTATTTTTCGGATTTGAACTGTTTTGAGAACATTTCCAAAATCGTTAGGCGGTTACCATTCGACCTGCAATCGCGATGGCTGCGGATTTCTGCCGGTGTTGAACGAGAGGGTCGCGAACCAGACTTTGCCGATCTTAAGCGCTTTATTGTAAATGAAGCTGATGTAGTTAAGTCTTCTTATGCGAATTCTCTTAATTTTAAATCGAAGCCTGGCTCGGTATTTGGGGTGAACACGCATTATACCGTTGCCTCAAATTCTACTAAAGCTATTAACACTTATGAATGTAAATTTTGCCGTTCCCTGAAGCATGTACTCTGGAAATGTCCAGAGTTTTCGGAAATTTCTGTGAAAGAACGTTTGCGTTTTATGCACCAGCGCCACCTGTGCTATAACTGCGGAATGACCACATATTTCTAAATACTGTTATTCAGAAGCAGCTTGTACTAAAAATGGTTGCAAGCAAAAACATCACTTGCTTCTTCACCAAGAACGTCGTGACGTTTCTCCTTCCAAAGATAAACCTTGTCCTTCGTCAATAGAACAGGCTCGAAATTTGCCGACCAACACCAAACCGCATTCTACAAATTTCCTAGCAGCTTCTAACATTACTGTTGGCAGCAACGTTTTTCTCAATGTTGTTCCCGTGTATGTAGAAACAGGATCAAAGTCTGTGTTAACCTGTGCCTTCTCAGATCAGGGTTCCACGACTTCTCTCTGTGCTAATCGTCTTCTAAACCTTCTAGATATTCAGGAGAACCAACCAAATTTTCTGTCACTACTGTTACTGATTGTTCGACGCTTCGCAAGGGAAAAAAGGTAAATCTTACTGTACGTTCTTTAACTGGTGATGAGATAAATTTGCAGAACGTACTCTCGGTCGACCAGTTACCGGTGGTTCCTAACCCAGCTCTTATACGTCATGAGTTTAAAGCGTGGCCACATCTACAAGATCTTGATCTTCCAGCGGCGCACGGGGAAGTTCTTTTATTAATAGGTTTAGACACTCCAGAAGCATTTTGGGTCAAGGAAGAGCGTCGTGGAAGTGCTAAAGAGCCCTACGCCGTCCGAGGCGTTTTGGGGTGGTCCGTGGTTGGTCCAAGAACAACTGCACAAGGCAATTTGTCGGAAGGTGATGATTCAATATCTGTTAATTTTCTAAATACGTCTAACGATCTACTAGACTCTCAAATTCAATGCTTATGGCGCTTAGATGAAGTTCCCAAATGTAATGATAATGTTACCTCTATGTCCAGGGAGGATAGATATGCTTTGCAGCAAATGCAGCGAACCAAAAATGTGGTTCGAGGCCACTACCAAGTTGGACTTCCGTGGAGGCCGAGAACACCGTGTCTCCCGGACAACTGCAGTCAAGCGCGTGCGCAATTGTCGCGACTGAGAAGAAGACTTGTAAAGGATCCTGCTTTAAAAGAAAATTATTCTAAAGTTGATGTGTCATTAAGAAACAATTTTGGCAGCTCTTTGTCGGAGTCTGTTTTTTGGACTGATTCTATGTCTGTGTTGTACATGATACGAAATTCGGCAAAACGCTTTCCAGTTTTTGTATCTAATCGTTTAGCGCAGATAGAAGATAGAAGTACCTCCTCCCAATGGCGTTTCGTTCCCAGCTCAGACAATCCAGCTGATGATGGTACTCGCCCTTCTTGTTCAGTAAATCGTTGGCTAACTGGTCCTTCTTTTTTACAGGAGCCAGAATCGCTGTGGCCACAGCCACCCCATTCTCTTCCTGATCTCCCAGCTGAATTCGAAATTGTGAAGCAGACGGTGGCCGGTACCGAGGTCGCCGTGTCAGATGGTGACATGGAAGAAAGATTTGCTCGATTTTCGTCCTTTTACAGGTTGAAACGTACTGTGGCACGGATATTACGACTCAAAGGTAGGCTTTTGCGTAGGCCCGTGCCTACTGGTCCTCTGACAGTCGACGAGATGCACCAAGCAGAAATGACTGTTATTGTTGCTGTTCAGAAGGAGGCCTTTCCAAAGGATTACAGAAGACTTGAAACGCAAAATTCACCTGGTAAAATTGTTAAACTTTCTTTACAGAAACTCAATCCTATACACGTCGCAGGTGTGCTTCGAGTCGGAGGTAGGCTACGCAATGCTCCTTTAGACTTCGATGCCAAGCACCCAATCATCATGCCCGCCAACTCGCAGGTAACACGTCTGTTGATTGAACAATACCATAAAGATGTGGGACATAGTGGGTCCTCACATACTTGGAGCGTATTGAGAGAATGCTACTGGATATTAAAAGGTGCTGCTACTGTGCGTAAGATCTTGGGCAAGTGTATCTTTCGCCAACGTCGCAACAGTGCATTTGGTAAACAATATATGGCTGACTTGCCATCATGCCGAGTAACTCCCGGTAATCCGCCGTTTTTCTTTACAGGTATTAATTATTTTGGGCCTATCATGGTGAAGCAAGGACGGAACCGGTTGAAAAGGTATGGGTGCGTCTTTACCTGCTTAACGATGAGGGCTGTTCATTTAGAAATGAGCTATTCTTTGGATACGGATGCATTCATCAATGCACTTCGTAGATTCATCAGTCGCAGCGGTAATCCACATACAATTTATAGTGATAACGGTACAAATTTAGTTGGAGGTTACCTGGAGCTGAAACGTTCATTGAAGGATCTTGATCAATCAACTATTTCCGATCACTTGAACCGTAAGGAGATTCGATGGAGGTTTAATCCACCATACGCTAGCCATATGGGTGGCATTTGGGAGAGAGCTATCCGCTCCATCAAACGAGTTTTGTCTGCTATTTGCTCTGAGCAGGCCCTAACTGACGACGTACTTTTAACTTTGTTTGCAGAAGCAGAGCATATCGTCAACTCCCGACCTTTAACTCCGGTAGTCCTGGATCACGAGGGTGGTGTGCCGTTGTCACCTAACCATCTCTTGCTCCTTCGCGCAGAAGACCATTCGATAGGAGCGTTCAATCATCGAGACAATTACGTGCGCAGAAGGTGGCGTCAAGTCCAGTACCTCACCGATCAATTTTGGTTACGCTGGAGAAAGGAGTATCTGCAAACTCTCCAAACTCGCCAAAAGTGGCAAGACGTAGAGCCGAACTTTGCTGTCGACGACTTGGTCCTAGTGAGTGATGAAAATTCTACTCGTGGCAAATGGCCTTTAGGCCGCGTTGTACAAACTCTTCCAGACAAGTTTGGTCATGTGCGACAGGTCCTCGTTCGCACTCAAAACAACAAAACTTTAAAACGATCGATTACAAAACTGTGCAAACTCTTGACAGATGAATGAAGACTGTATCTGTGTAGTGTTTATTTGTATTTGTGTTTACTTGCCGTATTTTGTGTTTAAATTTCCTTTCTACGTTCGTAAATTGCGGGGGGGTATGTTACAGCAAGTACTCTTGAGTTTCGAACCCGGGTTTATTTTCTATTTTCTGTAATTTACTTAATTCTTGTTTTGACATTTAATTTGATTCACTTCATTTTTTCACGGCGCTCGCTTGCTAATTGATTGTTGCTTTGAGCCGACATTTTCCATTATCTCAGCGCGCTCGATTGCTAATTGATTGTTACCTCGAGCTTACTTCTTTTTCCATAAGTTGGGTGAAAATTGTGTAGAAACGCTTAGTTTTGCTACTTCAACCTTTGTGTAGCGGTTGTAGATTTACTGTTTGAAATACTGTTAGACGCCGTTGGGAGTGCTGTTGAGGCTTTTGAGCTGTTTATAATACTGTTGGAGATACTGTTCGATATTGTTAGTTTTGTCGGTCTGCTCCGTGTCAGTCTACAGTTGAAAACCGTCCGACTCTATTATTTCCTCCGATCGTCCAATCATCCATTTAACGTCCGATACATCTTAATTTCGTCCGACCTTATCATTTTCGTCTATCTTATTTACCCGTCCAATTTAGTTCGTCTTATTTCGCATTGTTTTTATATCTTAATACAAATTTAATTCAAATCAAATCAAGGACGCGTACATTTCCGGAGACAGCCACACGGAGTTTAAGACCGCAAAGAACTTACTGTAACACAGGGTATCAAAAATATAATATTTGTTCTGTCAATGAAATGTAGAGCATTGTGAGTGGATGTCTCCCGCATCAAGCGCCAATGTCATTGGGAGGGTTTGAGTTTTTCATAGCCTGCCTAAGGTTTGACAACCTATATACTGGTGGTAAAAGACAGAAACATGACAACCCGTGTAAAGGAGGTGTGGGGTTATTTATTGGCAGCTATTGCAGCAACTACTTATATTCCTTCGATAGTTTGTCTTTTTCTTGTGTACAACAAAAAGTGCCTAAGTCAAAATTCATACCATAAAAACAGAACATAAGTACTTTTTATACATACGGATGCGAAAAATTGTTTATTTAAGTATACGTAATTAAACCAAAACAATACAACAGACAATGAAATTTAGCTTTGCAAAGCATTACAGTTACAAAAACCAAGT
Organism: Diplosoma virens; assembly: GCA_963680785.1. Classification (NCBI taxonomy): domain Eukaryota; kingdom Metazoa; phylum Chordata; class Ascidiacea; order Aplousobranchia; family Didemnidae; genus Diplosoma; species Diplosoma virens. The sequence goes on along the minus strand of OY796882.1, from coordinate 60,670,688 downwards.
CGCATGTTTAGCATGCATAAATGTTGAAAAAATATTTTGTCTAGAAAAAAAGTCGCAATATATTCAAAAATAGGTTTTTTTTAACAAGCTAATATACGTAAAAGTAAAATACTTGAAAAATTTTGAAAACAATTTTAAATTCCGTTTGTCTGGTCTTAAAATACTGAAAAATATCAATAAGTATTGAAAATACGTATTGAATGTACCGTAGTAATAAAAACTTTAAAAAATTGTAGGAAACCGGAAGATAAAATATTTTCTTTTCAGTTATATTAAGTTAATTTTTAGTATTGGCTGTCTGCATTTGTGACATGGCAGACAAAACAATCAATTTTGACAACTAAAAGCGTGAAACCTACTTAAGTTAAATCGTGAAACCTGCATAAACTGATATTACTAAATTAAAAGCTTCAGGTTGGCCAAAAGTGAAAATAGTTTTTCGTTGAAATTATGTCTATTAATTGCGATTACGGAACCGGGAGTTTAAATTTGAAGTTCGGGATCATTAGCCAAACTTGACAAAGTGCTACAACAGCACGTCACTGTTGCATCAGTAGGGTACTTAAAAAGTGGTCGAAAATTTTGTCAAATCGAATACAGCAAACTCATGACACGCTTCGACGCGAGAGTTTTGATTTCGCAATACTCATATTTTAAGCCGAAGTTTTAAATTATATCTCTCGGTTTCAAAATATTAAATGTAAAAACTTAAAGAACAAATTGTTAAAAGTTTGTAATGTTTCTTGCGACTATAGTGCAACAAAAAATATAAATAAACAAAACACAGTAGCAAAATGCAACAAAATAATGCGTCGTACGAATGTAAAAGGCATGGCAAGCATGATATCAAAAACAACTTGTAAAAAACTCAAGAAAATTCGTCTTTGTTTGAAAAATGGATTGAAATATTTTAGCTATTGGTTTAAAAGTATAAATAAAACTCAATTTTATACTTTTGTGAAAAATGTTTATTTACGTACCTGAACAACCCAAGAATGTTATTAGGTAGCAAGTTTTGGCTAGTGATTTTTATTAAAATTGGTGTCAAAGATATTTTTATAGATTTCGTTGCGATTGCGACTGCCTTATAAAAAAAAACCTGTTAAAATTGCTACTTCCAATTGATAAAAAATAAATAAAATACTAAGTTAATTTTTAGCTGCAGTATTGCTCCTTTAAAGTATCACACAAAACTAACACCTGGATTATACTTAGGCTTGAGGCTTTGAAACAAATCCTTTCCCACTAGCATACTCGTGGTTGGCAATCAACGTGTCAATTATCCTGTTCTAATGTTGCAAAGTCATTTGCAATTATCTTTAAAAAAAATGAGCAGATTTTTAACAAAAACACGTTGGAAAATTAAAACAATACAATGAATAACGCACAAACGTATATTTGCAAAAAATGATTGTTTTGTGCAGCCGTTTGCAGCACTTGGAAAGTTGTTTTACCGCATGTAAGCATAACTTATATTATTAAAAGCAGCAATTGGATGTCAATAGTAAAGGCGCTGTTTATTAAAATAAATATTAACTTAATCACTGTCTTTCATAGCTTATTTACTAGTTCGTTAAAAAATATGACAACTTAAAAATTAAAAAACTCTTGGTCCATGATTCTAACATATGTATCCGATTACGAGTTTATTTAAAGCAAATAATCTAGATGCCTAATTTGTCAATAAAATTTTAAAGCTTTGCAAGCTGTGTGCAAAAATAAATCGTTTTGTTCCAAAAAATTAATTTATTAAACCAATTAAATTTCCTTAAGTTGAAATTATCTCACTAAAAATCATTTTTTATATTTTTTGATAATTAGAACGTCTGAACAAAACATTTTTTGCTTAGATTTTGTTGATTTTTTTTTAGAACAAATTAAAACAAGAAAGTCAGCTCATTTTTCCTATGCAGTAACAATAATTGAAGAGTTTTAAAATTTCATTAATCGGGCATTTAGGCTGGTAAAATACTAACCGTCGGGCAAGACGAAATAATAAAAATAATAAAAAACATTATCAGCGCAATGTACGTAATTTTAGAAGTTAAGCAGTCTAATTTTTAAATCACAATAGTTTAATTCAAGCATATCAAACTCTGGGGCGTAAGAGGCCGCAACGGTGAAATTTCAACCCGAAAAATCTATCGCGCGCTGCAATCCAGGTAGTAAACAAAATAATAATCCTTTTGTTTTTCTTTTTCTTTTTATTTTTTGTCTTTACTTGAATTTCAATGTAAAATCTTAAAATTTTTCTAAATAGGTTATACAATTTTTGTGTCAGGCTTATTCTTTTTTTATTTTTAGATTAAAATCAAAATAAAGATCAAAAAAGTCTTAGTTGTACTTGAGTAGCAAGTCTCGGCTACGCAGTAACTTGCGTAAACCTTGTTTGATTTTATATTGAAATCAAACAAAGACAAAAAGAGAACGGCATCCAGTCAGTTCTTGCAAAAAATTGTTTTTGTTGATGAAAATGAGCTTTCAATTTGTTAATATTTTGACTTTTGTATTGATCATCTGATTAAAAAATGCTTCAAAAGACTTCACCGAGTTTGACATGTTTGGGTTCATGTACAAATCAAGATAATTGTTAATAAATAGTAATGGTTTGGCTGTGAATAAATCGAAATATCTCCAACGTTCCACAAGCGATTGAAGTGACAATTTATGAACGGTTTGACGACTCCAATTTACGGTGTAGTTCTTTACACACGTTACATTCTGCGCAACGCTTTAGGCAATTAGTTTCGATATATTGAGGCTAAACAAAAAAAAGTAACAGTTAACAAACAATCCAAATACTAAATATCGTTTTATCATATTAAATAGGTTAAAATATCAATGTTCGATAATTTAATCAATAATTTAAGTCTAAAAAAAGTAAAAATATAAAGACTAATAATTCTGAATATCAACTATGAACAGTTTGTTGTCAAAGTAAATAATTCAACAAAATGCATTTTTTTAGCAGTGGTGACACGAACTAAGTCTGAAATAACTGAAATAATAATATTGTGTCACAGCAAATAAATAAAAGCCATAACTGAAAAACAACTTATATTTATTATACGGGCGATATTGCTTCGGTAACGTGTATCTGTGTGAATCAACATGTTAGAATGCATGTTCTACAATTCAAATCTTTTAATTACTCACAACAAGTCAAATACAAAAAAATGTTAAGGTCAAATATTGCATATTGATATGGGTAGAAATTAAAAGTATTAAAAATTAAATACATTGAATTGCATTTAAATACAATAAGCTTAAATGGCGTCGACACTTGAGTGTCGACACTTCACAGCAGTTCTAAATTTCAGTCATTTTTTATAAAACTAAAAAACCAAAATAAAGAATTTCAACCGGACAGCAATATCTTGTCATCTCTGGAAGCAGGTCAAAGTAATAAACTGTTCAATGTATAGCGTTGCTTTTCTGCGATTCATGAGGATAAATATAGAGATAAAATAAATGAATAAATAATTAATTGGTCACACCCAGTGCTTTTCAATCTTTTTTAACATTGCGGATGGAAAAATCGGGAAACAATCATTGAGCACAAAATATTTGCTCGTTTTCGCCAAACTATTTACCAAACTAAAATACAGTAGCTCAGTAAAAATTGATTCGGCCTGCATTTTTTTTCCAAGTGAACGCAATCAAAAAGAGGTCCATTTAAAAACTTACTTTTTTATTATTTATATTTAACATGCCATTGTAAATAAAAAATTTAAGTTTTAAAAGCAAAGAATATGTATTCCTTATCTACAGTATAGGGTAATGTTTTTTGTAATACTATAAAATAATTAGTAATGATTGTGATGTATTTCTCACTAAAAATATGTCTAGTCGTAAAATGTTGCAAACGTTATTTTCCTTGGTTTTATAGTTTGTTGTCAAATTTAATTTTGGTTTAAGTTTCCCACAGTTTTTATTTTTAGTTTTTTTGAGGTAACGTCTGCTTAAAAGTACTTTTTTAAATAATATTTTCAAAGCTATTTTCCAAACTATTAACTGAATTGTTATAAAGATTAAATTTGAGTAAAAAATGGGAAGCTATCAAAATTTAAACAAATTTTTATTAAAAAATTTTTAGTGTGACCCTCAATTCCGCCATTTTTAATCACATTTTAAGTTCAGGTTTTATACTCACTTAAAATTAACTTTTTTATACATAAGAGAAGGTTATAGTTTTCTTAACTTTTTTTAGCACTCAATTGGTTGCGCGCTTACTTGCGCGGTGAGCGAGAAAGCTTAGTCCACAAAAAAATTCTTTCCAGCAAAAAAGAGAGGGATCAAGTTATTACTATGTGGAGTTTCTCTTTGTTGCCAGATAGAATTTTTTATGAAATTAATCTTTCTCGCTTACGGTTTAGGTGAGCGCACTACCAATCAATCGGGGGCTCTCTTTTTCCAGGCCAATCAGAGATGCCGTTACTTTCGATGTTCTCCAACTCCATATAAACCACGGTTTTTTAGTTCGTCATTGCCAAAGATTTCTCTAACAAAAGTTGGCCAAAAGAATTTTTAAAAATGTTATTTTTATAAATACTACCATAAATTGAAAGAGTTAGTAATTTTGTCAGAATCATTGGTTGTTTCAAAAAAATTGGTACAATTAAGAATTAATTAAAAACATATTTTCTTAAATTTTAAATTAAAAATAATAATATTTTTTATTATTGAATTGCAATAGATTAAATGAATTGAATTCACTCTAAAACGAGAAAATTATGATGTAACAATAAACTTTTATTTTTATTTTTTGAAATGTTGAGCTTAATGCTCCTTCTACTTTTTGCCAGATTTATACAAATGCGTAATCATTGTAAATCCATACCGGATCGGTCGCGGCCCAGGTTACCAACGACCGCCTCAGGTGTCGCACAGCAGGGCACCTGCGGAAATTATGCTACTGCTAAACATTGTGAAAATAAGAGCAGAAAGAGAGGAGGAAGGCGAGTAAAGAAGCAGCGAGAAGCATGGAAAGGAAGATGCTCACTCATAAGGGTGGGTACCTTAAACATTGGAACGATGACTGGAAGGGGAAGAGAGCTGGCAGATATGATGGAGAGAAGGAATGTAGACATATTGTGCCAACAAGAAACTAAGTGGAAAGGTAGTAAAGCAAGAAACATTGGAGGTGGATATAAAATATTTTACAACGGAGCTGATGGAAGAAAAAATGGGATAGGGATAGTGCTGAGGGAGGAGCTGGATGAAAGTGTCCTGGAGGTGAAGAGGGTGTCGGACAGACTGATGGCCATGAAGCTGGAGGTAAATGGGTCCATCCTAAATATATTAAGTGCATATGCTCCACAGGTTAACTACAGCATGGAGGAGAAAAATGATTTTTGGGAAGACCTGGATGGATTGATAAAAAGTATATCAAAAGAAGAGAGGATAGTTCTTGGTAAAGTCCTTAATGTACATGTGGGCGAAGGAAACATCGGGGATGAGGAAATAATGGGGAGGTACGGTGCTAGAACAAGAAATAAAGAAAGATCAGTGGTTGTGGATTTTGGGAAAAGGATGGATTTGGCGATTGTCAATACTTATTTCAAGAAGAAAGATGAACACAGGGTGACGTATAAGAGTGGAGGAAAAAGTATCCAAGTAGATTATGTGATGTGCAGAAGGAGGAACCTGAAGGAAATGTGCGATTGTAAGGTAATATTGAATGAGTGTGTCGCAAAACAGCACCGTATGGTGGTATGCAAAATGGCTTTTATGGTGAAAAAGAAAAAAGCAGAGAAAGTAAAGCCAAAGATACGATGGTGGAAACTGAAAGAGACAAGCTATCAAGAAGCGTTTAGACAAGAGGTGACCAGGATTTTGGGAGGCAAGGATGGGTTACCTGATGAGTGGGACAAAACGGCAGAAATGCTAAGAAAAACAGCTGAAACTGTACTGGGAGTGACATTTGGGAAACGAAAAGGAGACAAGGAGACATGGTGGTGGAATGAGGAAGTTCAAAAAAGCATAAAAGAAAATAAAGAGGCAAAGAAAGCATGGGACAAAACAAGAAATGAAAATACTAAAAAGGTATACAAAGAAAAGAAGAGTAAGGCAAAGAAGGCAGTTGCAACGGCAAAGGGACGTGTGTATGATGATTTGTATGCTAGATTGGAAACAAAAGAAGGTGAAAAGCAGTTGTACAGATTGGCTAGGCAGAGAGACAGAGCAGGAAAAGATGTACAGCATGTGAGGGTTATAAAGGATGAAAACGGTAATGTTATGGTAAATTCAGAAGCAGTGTTAAAGAGATGGAAGGAGTACTTTGAGAAACTGATGAATGAGGAAAATAACAGAGAACCTAGGACAGAGGAACCAGAAGTGGTTAAGGAAGAGGTAAATTGTGTCAGTAGAGAAGAAGTAAAGAACGCACTAAGAAGGATGAAAAAAGGTAAAGCGGTTGGACCAGATGAGTTGCCACTAGAAGTTTGGAAGTGCATGGGACAGATGGGGATAGAGTTTTTGACCAGACTGTTCAACAGACTATTAATGGGTGAACGAATGCCAGAAAAATGGAGAATGAGTGTGCTTATCCCAATCTATAAAAACAAAGGGGACGCACAGTGCTGTGGAAACTACAGAGGAATAAAGCTAATGAGCCACACAATGAAAGTATGGGAAAGAATTATTGAAACCAGGTTAAGGGATAGAGTGGAGATCAGCAAACAGCAATATGGATTTATGCCAGGAAAGGGAACCACCGATGCCATGTTTGCTTTGAGAATGTTAATGGAAAAATACAGGGAAGGTCAAAAAGAGCTACATTGTGTATTCGTGGACCTAGAGAAGGCTTACGACAGGGTTTTACGGGAAGAGCTGTGGTACTGCATCAGAAAATCTGGAATAGTGGAAAAGTATGTGCGACTAGTACAGGATATGTATGAGGAAAGCGAAACAGTGGTGAGGTGTGCAGTAGGAACTACAGATAGTTTCAAGGTCAAGGTTGGACTGCACCAGGGATCAGCGTTAAGTCCATTCCTGTTTGCAGTGATAATGGACAGGCTAACGGATGAAGTAAGGGAGAACCACCGTGAACAATGCTGTTTGCTGATGATATTGTGATTTGCGAAGAGACCAGGGAAGAAGTGGAGCGGAGATTAGAATCCTGGAAGTATGCATTGGAAAGAAGAGGGATGAAAGTCAGTAGGTCAAAGACCGAATATCTTTGCATAAATGGAGGAAATGACGACGAAACAGTGAAGATGGAGGATGCAAAAGTGCCAAGAGTAAAAGAATTTAAGTATTTGGGATCAACGGTGCAAGAAAGTGGTGGTTGTGAGAGGGAGGTAAAGAAGAGAGTACAGGCAGGATGGAATGGATGGAGAAGAGTATCAGGAGCAATCTGCGACAAGAGGTTACCAGCTAGAGTAAAAGGAAAAGTGTGCAGTTCAGTGGTAAGACCAGAAATGGTGTATGGACTTGAGACAGTAGCAGTCACAAAGAAACAAGTGGAAGAGATGGAAGTCGCAGAGATGAAAATGCTGAGGTTTACTATGGGAGTGACGAGAAAAGACAAGATTAGAAACGAGCACATCAGGAGTACTGTTAAGGTAGAACGGTTAGGAATGAAGATGAGGGAGGGCAGGCTGAGGTGGTATGGACATGTCATGAGGAGAGACCAAGAGTATGTAGGAAGAAAGATGATGGAAATGGAGTTACCAGGAAAGAGGAGAAGAGGGAGACCAGAGAGAAGATTTTTAGATGTGATAAAAGAAGATATGAAGAAAGTTGGTGTGAAGGAGATGGACATTGAAGACAGAAAGATGTGGAGAATGATGATACGCTGTGGCCACCCCTGAATAATGGGAAAGGCTGAAAGAAGAAGAAGAAGAAATGTTGAGCTCCAATTCAGCCCACTCAGACAAACCTATCTTTTGTTATGCTTTTTAAAAGCAGCTTTTTGGGAAGTAGTGGGCAATACTTTTCAACCTCGGAACACATTGGGGCTCTTAAAATGATTCGCGAGCCGCACAAAACTGATATTAGCAAAATTTGACAACTATGGGTCATTACGAAACGTCATTTATTATGAAATAAAAAGTTCATTCGTTTCAACACAATAAAGTAGGTGAAACTTCTTGTAATGTGACAATTATTACTTAAATAAAATTTCTAACCTGCTGCGCATGTTCCCTCCATGTATTGGAAGCTCCAAGAAACATGCGAATCACACATTGTCGAAACTGCAAAAAAAAGAAAAGTTTGGTTTATAAAACCTTTTATTAAGTAATAAAGAAAAAAATTCTATTCATAAGCAACGAGAATAAACAGTAAATTTCATGATTTAGTTGAGATTATAACTGTTAGCTTCAAAAGACTTGGAACAAGATCTTTTGTTCATTAATTTACATTCAAAAATTGTTGTTTAAATTTCAAAATCATACCATAATTAATAAAATATTTAAAATCATTTTTCGTTTAGATTAAGAATAAAAAAAGATTTGCTGAATTCTCTTTTTTTCAAATAATTAAAGTTGAATTGTATTTTGTAACAATACTGTTCAATGTGCATTGGCATTAAACTTATAAACATTTATTTAAATTTCAAAACTTTTCCCAATCTCAAAGTAAAAAGTAGAGCTAGCCACATCAATAAAATGTTTAAACTTGGTGTTTTATAAATTGGTTTCAAATTTCTTAAACAAGTTTATTTTGTATACGCTCAAATTGCTGTTATATCAATTTAATTTTAAAGTTTCGCGCAGATAACACCGTTTTATTTACATGTATACTTTTGCAGTATTTTATTCTGTTACGTCATAAATTATCTTAATTTTAATATTTATGTTTGTAAGTTGTTAATTAGTTAATGCAGTTAATGATCAAGTCAGTTACAATTCCGAAACGTCGTGAATAAACTATGTTTTGAAATATACTGTATTAGTTTCACTTTTTACTCCGAAATTGTCAAGGGTTCCAGATTTTATTTTGCCAATCTGTTTTACTTATTTTTTTCAAATAAGCGATCTGCAATAAAATAGATTCAGAGTTTTAAATATTTATTAAGAAGCATTTTTGAATTATTATTTAAAAAGTTTTCCAAACATTTTTGGCAGCGTAATTGTTGCAGAAATTAAAAATTTTTTTAAGAAAAGATAGCATTGTCTCTGTGACATCAAAATATTGCCTAGCTATATCTGGTTTATCAAAGAAAACGATCATTCTCTTCAACAAAAAAAAAATATATATATATAAATTCGATGCCAGAAAATATAAAAAAAAATTAACACTATTAATTAGGTTAGTTGGTAATTAGCCTATAAGTCTTTTTTAATCAGCCAAACTGTAAATGTATTAAGCTTAAATAGATATGCCAAAAAGACATATAAATAAGTGGAATACGCATTCAAAATCTTTGCAAAAATGCTAAGCGTCAAAAAATAAAAATTTAAACTAAGTGAAAAACTTTGAGCCAAAACTAAGGTATGACAATATTTTTCAAACGTTTATATATACATTGTATATATCCTCCTACAGAAATAATTTGTAGAATAAAAACAAATCTATTTTTTGTGTTTTATAAGTCTCAAGATTGGGCTATCTACTTCTATCTAAGTGATGGATTTTGATAATTAGCATTTATTCAACAAGACTTTTATATTTATGAGATGTTGAACAAAAGTTTTAATTCTTGCTTAAACTTTCAAACTGAAAAAAAAAAGAAAACAAAATCATTTCATATTGGACATTAACTTTTTTTACTGTTTGATAATTTAAGCTTATTAAACTATCAAATCAATAAAATAGAAATTGGGTGTATTTATGTTGGAATGGCGTTGTTATGCTCAAAAAGCACAGTTTCTTTAACATTAATCCTTTGATATAGTCCTTATATAATCAATACCTTGAAATAAAAGTTTTGTACAATTTTACATTACGTGCAACACTTTACATAATATGTAACTAACTTAAAAATCTTTATCTTTAACTAACTTTAAAATCTAGCTTAAAAAATATATGAGTTGTTGCGACACACTTGTAGCATTCAAAATGCATTTAAAATGTTACCTTTTTTTAAGCTTTTAATTTTAAAAGAATTTTGTAAAACCTGCTTTAAATTTTTCATAAGTTTGATTTAATCTAATCTAGGAAGCACGATGAGTTAAATTTTTAAATGTCGGTGTTTTTTCAATGTTATGGCTTAGTGTCTATAAATATTTAAAAGTACTTCTGATTTTTTTATATGACTTTAGCATTAAGCAATAATTATTGGAGTTTTTAAATTTTAGTAGGGTAAGTAAATGATTCTTCATTGTTTAGATTAGATTTATATACTACTTATAGAGTCGCTTTTTATTGATTTTTATCATATTTGTAACTATTTTTGCGATTTCATAATTGTTTAGTTACCTTTCTGTTCATACCAACGTATATTATTGGATTGTAAATTAAAGAACTTTTTGCAAATAAGGACGGAATTGTTTGAATTAAACCTTTGATCTAAAAATAGAAAATCATAACTGAAATTACAAGTCTTAGCTCATTAGTTTAACTTTTAACCAAAGAATTACAGCAATAACCGTAATAGTGAAATAAAACACTATTTTTTGTCGTTTGTAAAAAGAAATTTTTTCAGCAATGTTTCAAGATATTTTTAACAATCTATCTTCAAACTATATTTATGTATTGCTTTATATTCGCATGTAAAGTGAACTTTTTTGTGTTAAACTAAACAAAATTCTTTAAACCAACAAACCAAAACTAAAATTATTTACAAATAAACTTTTTTCAAAAGGTACCGAACGTTTAAAAATAAAAACAAGTTTAAAAAAATGTCTTTCCTTTAAACAATTTTACATTTACTAAAAGTTACAACAACGATGCAATTTTGCCAGCAAAAGAAAGCACACTATGCGTATAAATATAGGCTACAGCAATAAAAATTTTTTCTAGTTTTTTTTATTGAACCTACATTTTTGCTAAACTCGAAAGAACTGGTTAAACGTTAAATCTATCCAAATTACGGTTGATAAGGAGCTTTTATGGGTTCTATACAAATCATAATTGAATAATAAATTTATTTTTTCCCAACCAATTTAGCTGAATCATTTGTGATTTGAGCTTATCCAAAAAAACGTTTAAAGGCGCGTTTGCCGCCGTTTACAGTACTTTTTTTTCAGCGTGATCTTTGTTTGTTTTATTGACGCTCAAATTTACTCACTTTTTCATGAAAAAAGTATCGAAAAAAATTACAAATCATTTCTATCTACAGTTTCAATAATTACAGTATATTAAGTGATATGATAAATTACATTCTCTGTCAAATTCATTTCGATATTACGTAAAACAAACTCCAAAAAGTACTTACTGGAAGGTGTGGGTTTATGATAACACAAATGGTCAAAGCTGCGTAAGGAAGCCATGCGACTAAAAACGCAATAGTCATTACTATCACCATCCGGACAACTTTAGTTTCATAACGTATGCTATTAGATAAGCCTCTTTCTTTAGATATCTAAAACATTTTATTTGAGATTAATTGAAAGCAATTCCTTTTGCAAGTTTTTAGTATGACCACAAACAATGCTATTAATCCTTTATTTTGCCGTCGTGAGACGGACAATATTTTTATTTGACATAAAAAGCCTCATAGAGACATGGACAAAATTTCACATAAAAAGCCTCGAATCTCTTTAAAACTGAAAAACTTTGTCGACGTAAAATTTTTTTAAAGTTTTAAGTTTCTTTTTAAACAATTATCTGCAGTCTGCGCTATAATTAAAAATTTAATAAGACTTTGGCTTAAAGTTGGGCCCTGCAAAACTTTAAAATACTTAAATAAAAAACAGGTTTACTTGCTTTGTGAACAACAATGAGTACTTTTGTGTAACAGAAGATTATTATTGATAAAGGAATTACAAAACAAAATATCAAGTAGAGAATTAGAAAATTTCTTTCCCTGTAAAAGATGAAACGTTATAAATGTTACAAACCGACATAGAGTTAAAGTTAAAAACGGTAAAAGAAACAAATTTTTTCTTCATTTTTGATGGCAATGGATGTTTTACATTTTTTTTGTTATTTTTTTCTCAAATCAAATCTGAAAAACGACTAGTATAAAATAAAATACATTGAAGTTTTAAATAAAAAATCATTGCAGAATCTTGGTGTATTTTTTTAACTATAGCAGAAAAAATTTCAGATGAACTGTTATCTTATGGTTGGGAAAGTTTTTTTGTCACTACAAAAAACTTTTTATTTTTACTCTTGGATTTGCTTAAAAGATTTGGTTTTGTAATTAGTTTATTTAAATTCAATATTATAGTCAAAAAATGATTATTTATTACCAAACCAAAAAAGTGGGTTATTTTAAAAATCAAATTTTTATTAATATTTTTGCTTACATGTCAGACGTAGGAAACCAGTTAGGAGCACAATGGGTTCCAAATCCTTCCACAATTATTCCGCGCGTTAAAAACAGCAAGGCTAAATTCCATGCAATTGAATACAACCAGGCGACAGCAACACCTTCATAAAACTGATCTTATCAGTATTTTAGGATAATAATTTGAAAAAGTGATTGTGACATTTCTTATGTATCATATAAAGATTTTGGGCTTAAACTTGCAATCTCCTTATTTTAAATCCCATGAAAATACGAAAAAGTATCTTTATCTTTTTAAAGTATTAGACATTATTCTATACTTCTATGAGTTTTTGTTTCATTTAAATTGCTAAACTAGGCCTTGAAAAAATATTACTCAATGAACTCAATAGTAACTAACATTGTTTGCAATCAAATATTATTTAAAATTATATTGTTTTGCAACATAATCTATTTCATTTTTAAGTTTAAAACGTTTTTGCAGAAGTAAAAAATAAAACAGTAAAAATAAAAATAAAAATATCAATATCAGCTACTTCCAGCAAATCAAATAACCTTATCATATTGCATTGTTCTGAAGTTCTTAATAGTAAAACGTCGCATTAAGTAATTTGCAGAAACCAGAATGGAGAATATTTTGGCTTGTATTGCAGACATAGAACCAATTGTTTGAAAAAAATAAGAGCTAACAAGTGCTCAAGATTTTTTTACAAACATGCAGCAGAATTTTGTCTTCAAATTCGTCTGCTTTAACGTGAATAAGAAAAAGAATCATATTTATGGCAACCTTAAATTGCCAGGTATAAGTAAAAGAAAGTAAGTACTTCCAGTTGAAATTGTACCGTGGAAAAAAAAAAATTTATAGAAGGACTTTAGAAAGCTTGGGAACAACTCGATTAATAAGTGGAATATGAAGTTGCATTGTGGTCTGCAGAATACGTTATTCTGGACCTTGTGTTTGAGAACACTGTGTTGAGACTCATAATTTTTCTACAAATAAACATTAAAAATTGGTTCTTTGTTGTTGTTTCTTATAAGTAAAATAATTTTCTGTTTATGTAACCGTTGATATAACTATTGCAAAAATATAAATGTAATAAATTGACAAGTAGCATGTACAATTAGGAAATCAATATTTGATGAGTTTTATCTTACATTCTTTTAAAATTACTAATTCTTTTAAATATCCCCGGATCTGATAAAATCAGAATAACCTAAATTTTTTTTAAAAAGTTGGCAAAACTTCGAACTGTTATTGGACTGTTTTTTTTTTTTGTTTCTTTTATTTCAAGAAAACAAAAATGCTTTTGTCTAATTTTTTTTAGTAGCTTTAAAGTTTATATTAAATACTTTAACTTTAATCAACTTCTACTTTAAGTACAGCAAAATATAATAAATTGAATTTACTAAAATTATGTGAACAATCTTTACTGAATCGTAAATTTGCTAATTTAAAATTTAAAGTATTTATGGTAATTGGTTCTGAGTATATGCAGTACTCCGCGATGAATTAATTAACGTTAATCCTAGGAAAAGATTGTCAAAACCAATCAACAAACCGCATGGCCAACTTTAACACCTGAAAAATTTAATCTTAAGACTGTTTCTATCATAACGTCAGCTATGCATACAGAATAGCCTTCTTTCCTGTAAATTACTACCTTACCATGGTGGAAAAATTTGCGTGTCTCGATGACCTGTAAAGCTGTGTTGGCCAAATATTTTATATCTCCCGTTAGGAATATCCATGCAAAAGAGATTTTCAGATAGAGACCAGACAAAATGTAGTTTGCAAGAGGGCAACCTCAAACCTGAGTAGACTGTGGTCAAAATCTGTGGCAAGCCAGCAGTCTAGGAGAAGGAAATCTCTTATTTAAACCACTCTTGCAGTAAAGAGTCACTACAAATTCATGGCTCATTACCTGGAACGCTTTTCCATGCTGCCTTGGGCGTTGCGCAGATTAAAAAGATCCACGTTCAAATACTTGATAGAGGTATCTGTTCTAAAAGTATTTTCCTAATTAAATCAGCTTCGTCGAGGTTAAGAAGCTGATGGTTATGTTTCAACCACTAGAAATTAACTGTTTTGTTCTTTCTGTCTATTTCTATTGGATGAATCTCTTGCTTTATCCCGTGAGAAAAAACTCGTCTCTGGCTTCTCGGAAAATTCAATTCTACAGTTTACTCATAAACTACGATGATCAGATTATTATTTCAAGGGGGCGATATACACGCAAGTCCTGGACTACAAACACACAAATTGGTTTGTGACATTTGTCTTAAATCTATTGTAAAAATATCAAACATCTATTTTGTGTAACTACACAAAGCGCTGCGTGCATTTAAAATGCTCCCAAATTAGAACAAAGGACTACAACAACTCATGGTGCTTATCACAGAAAAAAACAAACCATAACATTACCAAAGAACTTTTTTAAAGTCCTGCAACTTAATGCAAATGGCATCCGCTACGAAACAAATAAAATAAAACCATTCAAAAAATACACAAGCAGACGTCATAACAATATAAGAGACAAAACTCAATCGATCCCACAGAACACCAAACATTCATTACTTCACACCTATCAGAACAGATTTTTCTCACGAACAAAGAAAAGTTTTCCTAGTTTACATTAAAAACAACATCAGTTTTTCACAAATTAATACAACAAACACCTTTCCCATTAAACTACAAATTATCAAAATTCACGTTTCTTCATTACAGCAATTACATATTGCAAACATGTACATTCCACCCAGCTATCACAAAGAGAAGACGATTTGATTTCATCCAGCACATTTACACCCACAATAAATTTTCCAAACACAATCATCACATTAGATGTCAATGCTCATTCACCGTTACGGTACTCGCCGACCCAAAATGATAGAGAAGAACTGATCAAAGACGTTCTGCTTAACTCCAATCACATCACACTAAACACAAACACTCCAACACGTCTACCACCCAAATAAACACAAGAACCTACTTAATCAGACACCACCACTACTTCAGCAGATTTGAATGATTGCATTAGCTGGCAGACTCTCCACCTACATACATAACATCACTTATTTTTACTCAACGCCCTCAGTATATATCACAAGACCAAAACAACTCATAAAAAACTGCCAAAAGACCTTTTACTTTTACCAATACCAAAAGGTACAAGGAATTGCACCTGACGAAGTGAGAAGTAGTTTATAAAAGCTTGTCACATTACTAAAAATTTAGTCAACTTTAGTGCACAATTTTCTGTTCTTTTCTTATAAAGAAACAAATACATGAAAAAAAAATATCTGGATACCACTTCTTGACAAAATTAATCACACACGCAATCCACACTTCCTGTGAGAGACCATAGCAAAACTATCCAAAAAATTACCTTACCAACAGAACAAAAGCATTTGTTTTTTTGAAACTAAAACAGCCATCACTGACGTAGACAAAGCAAAATATTTCAATAAACAATTCACAAACGTCACTTCATATAACACAAACAAAATCAACAGGCTCATAGACCATTCAATCAAGAACCTTTCCACCAAAGAAATAAGACTTACATACACACAAGTGCAATTAGCCATCTCAAACAGTCCAAAATGATGGCATAAATATCAAACACCTTATGAATTCAGCGCCACTTGCCATCAGATATCTCTCAAATATGCAAAACATTGCCTCAACACTAACACAACTCCCTATCTTTGGAAATATGGCATAATCATCCCCATTTCAAAGCCAAACAAAGACCACAGCATTGGCACAAACTATCGACCCATATCACTTCTATTACCTATTGCCAAAACACAAGAGAAAACAGTATTACTATACATAACAGAAAACCTTGCAATCATTTCTCATCAACATATGTGGATTTTTAAAACCTGTTACCAACAAAATTTGCTAATCGAAGAACAAGCTAACGTAAAACAACTTTTGTTTCAGTTTTATAATTTTTTTAAACCAAAAAAATCTCAAAAAAACTAAAAATAGTTTTAGAGTTAAGTTAAATAATGTTAATAATAATTAACGATTTTTTATGAAAAAATTTTGAAAATTAGGTCTATAAAAAACCTTAAGATAAAAATACCTGAAAGTGCTTGCTTTTTTGCAATTTTTGCCAATCTTAAAGGCTTGCAAATAATTAGAAAACGTTCGACAGCAATAATTACTATAGAATTTACTCCAGTTAAACCTAAAATATAAAACAGTTTTTATAAAAATTAATTTTTTTGATAATTGTACACAAAACAAAAAGTTTATATCTTTTTTACAGAAGAGTGATTGGATATAAAATTACAGATTTGTTAACTGAAACAATAAAAATACTTTGTTAGTTTTTTTGTACTTTACAATTTCTAAAATTGCGCATTACAAGTGAAGATCATCGTGATATTAGTAAAAATTAAGTACAAGGCTAAATTACCGCGTGTATACTTTTTCTAGGTGTGTACTCTTAAGCACCAAACACAATTCGGTGGCCTTTTTCAAAGGGTAAAAAAGTATAAATCAGTTCCTGTTTCTTTTCAAAGATACAAGAACCTAATTAATAAAAAATCTGCATATGCTACCGGTTTTACTTACTAAAGACAGCGACTCCCCATCCTTGCACGTAGCATGCCTTTTCTCCGAGATAGAAATAACCTTCGGCACTCACAATAACACCAATAGTACACCCAAAAATTCCGCTTAGCAAATCTGCCACCGCTAAATTTACGATTCCATAATTAAATGATTGACGCAAAACCTTAAAAATATATTTTGGAGTTTTTAGTAGATCTCATTTATAAGATAAACTTTTTAAAAAATGATAATTGTGTCATGCAATAACTTTTACTTTGTAACTTTGTAAAAGTTTTAAATGGAAGGATATTTTTCTTTTTTTGGGGGAGATGGACGAGGACTAAATGATCCACTAAATGGCTGGACATATTTTCATCAGCCTGGTCGCCAAGGTCTTGACATCTGAGAAAACACGGGCTCCATTTCGATGGTAATAAATACGACAAGACGGTACAACGTGCTCAGCTGTCTGCTCCTTTACGTCACACTCATAGGCCGCCGTAGAAACCAAACCCGCATTTGTGCGTTTCTAAGCGTAATAGACCAACGCCAGTTTGGAGGCGATTAAGCCTGGCCCATACAGGTCCGGGAAATTTAATCTTGGTGGTGTGGGCTAACACCTTTAATTAATGTATTGAGTCTAAAAGCGTTTTCCCGCCACTCCATGCTCCATTTATATTCCATCCATCTTGCTACACTGGTGCTTGACTGAGCGGTATTGTTCCGCAGTTCCAGTGCAGCAGGCGCAAATGGGTGTCTTGATTTAAATTGCTGCAGCTGCCTACTAAGTAGAGATAGGAGGCTTTCATATAGGAGGTGCTTTGGCTCCTGAGCGCGGCAAGGTAGTGACAGTACGGCTTTCTGCAGCAAAGCTCAGTTGGTTGAATGCTTGATAAGATAAAAATTTTGTTTGTTGGTGTGGCACGCAGACATCCAGTTACTATGCGCAAAAAATTGTTAATGGGCTTGTAGATAAAGTGAGTATGAGCACTGCGACACTAAACAGGCGCACAGTACTCAGCTGTAAAATGGACCAAGGCAAGGGTCTCAATGCAAAGTATTGTGGCATCCGCACTCCAGCTTGATCCAGCCAATTGCTAGAGAAGCTCAACGACCGATATTAATTTCTTGTGCAGCGACTCTAAGTGTCGGCGAAACGTGAGTGTCCTATTCAGTTTTATGCCGAGATAAGTGGGTTCAAGCACAAAACGGTAGGGCCTGTGCGTTGACAAAAAATGCTAAGCTCAGGTCATGCCAGTACGGCAGACTGCTGTGAGATTCACAAAAACAACGCCGGCCTTCATTTTGGCCGAAAAGCTATCCTCAATTTCTTGAGTTAAAAGAGTGAATTGATCTACTGTCGACTCCAAGATCTTGAAAGGGGGACATAAAGCGGATCAAATAAACTATACGCCCGGAATAGTAAACAGGCAAAAAATACGCCCGGTTTCAAAAAAGAGTGAGTTTAGGGTCAGAATTAAAGTGAGCTAAGAGTAAAGACTAATTAGGCTAGAGTAAAGAATAACTCTAACCCTAACCCTAACCCTTATTTTTTTGGCTAAAAATTAAGCAATTATTATCAAGTAAAGAATACGCCCGGTAGGACGTATAGTTTACTTGATCCCATTAAGCAAAGAAATAGGTTTATAATTCTTTGGGTCCTCTAATGACTTATTCGGTTTCGTTATGGCAACCATTAATGCTCTCCTGCAAAATTTTGAAAACTTGAGTTAAAGCATGCAGAAAGAATAGAATTAGTTTAACAAGGACTTCAAGCCAGTGCCAGCATAAAGTATTATCTTTGGGCATAGATAGTCAGGGCCCCATGCTTTTCCAGACTGACGGACATTGGAAAATACTTCCGGAGAAGAATTTCCAGAAATATGAGTACATTGCTCAGGCGGTGATAGAATTCTTCAGAGTTGGGACACTTCTTCAACAACAACTCTGGCTGTCTTGAAGTTTATTTTTTTGTGGGTTCCATCTTTAACCAACTGCAAGGCAATCGAGTGGATGGTAGTGGGACAGAGCCAGCGTGCGTGTCTGGTTCTGCCGGTCAAGTTGTTAATTGTATTCCATGCTAGCCGATGAGAGTGTATAAAATCGATGTTATTGACAGCCTCGAACCAGCAATTTTTTTGTTTTTCATGAAGTTGGGACAGCAAGGCGGAAGCAGCTAACCAGTTGTTACGTCCTGAGCAGCCAGTGGAAAAATCAAAAAAGATATTGTTTATATATAAATATTTTTTATAAATCGCAAACAAATTCTTCCGCTAAATAAACTTGTACTCTAAAAATTTTGAAGCTGTTTTTCTTATTTTATTTAAATGATATTTAAGTGTCAAAAAAGACTTACTTGATATTTATAAGTTGCCACAATCACAACGCCATTTAAAAAGATCGAACTGACCAATAGAAAGGACATATAAACAGTAATGAAGGAGTAAGTTGATCGTCCAGCTACTTCTATCTCAGCTGGAATCCACTCAAATCCCGGATAGTCGTGAGGATGAACTGGTTGACATCGAAGATTTGACTGATTCAGTAAGCTTTCATTCTTATTGGGTTCGAGATTTGTCCAATTTGCAATTTGTTCTAAACAAAAAAAACAAAATAGATTAACTTTTTTCAGAAAAGCTTAGTAACTCTCGCATGATAATAAATTAGTTTTTACAAAGACTAGTTGAATTAAATGCAACAAATCTGCTTTTTCTGACGCTATTTTTAAACTAATTACCCATAATAAATCTTGAGCAAAATGAAGCTGAAGACAAAGCGTATTAACATAAAATTAAAAAAAAATTGAAAAAATTTATTGTAGCGTTTAAATACCAACAAATATTTGTTATATCTGTAATAAAAGCATTGAATGTAGTCTTTGCAATTACCACAATCGATATTGTAATTACTACAAAAACTCTAGTTTTTTTAATTTAATAGTCAATAAAATTGATATAGTTTCAAGATGTCAAAAGAATAGCTAGCTCAGCTTGACTTGCGAGCTGAAGGACACGCGTTTGATGTTCAGTGACTTTCGTTCTACCTTTAGAAAAGAAATTTCTCAATCTAATCACATTGTTTATGACAATGGTGCTATGCGTGAAATATAAAGTCAACCGTGTTAATATGGTCAAACTAAGAAAAAGAAATTAATCGACCTAAAGTCATAAAATAACACACTGCAAAAAAGCAAATTTTATCTAGCAATCAAAATTTTGTTTTTTTGTTAAATGAAAATATTGAATTCTTTAAAGGCCAATGTATGAAACCTAGTAACAATAAATACTGCATTTTTTAAAATTTGAATGTACGGTCACAATATCAAAAACTTCTATTGCGATAGCTATTTCTGCAAAAAAAGGTCTTTCAATCAAACAAGTTTGTAACAGTGTTATTTTGTTTTTGATTTTTTTTTTACAAAATAGTTTCATTTTTTTGACTCACACATTTCATAACTGCGTCATTATGCAATTACATCATGAATGTTTGTTCCTAAGTTTAGTTTCTTTTTTTGATTTCTTTTTTTCGTCATGAATGTTTGTTCCTAAGTTTAGTTTCTTTTTTTAGCATTTAGCTTGATTATACGTCTTAACTACCTTTTCTTGGTCAATAAAACATAAAATTTTGATTATTGCTAGTATTTGGATGCATGTTTGAACATGGAAACATTTAGCATCGCCTGATATATTTGAATCATGATTTTGCGGTGCAATTGATTAATTGTTTTTAATCAAAAAAATTTAATAGTTGCCCAAGGCTACACTATACAAACTGGCTTGCAAAGTGAATAACTGGGGCGCTAAACAAGCGCAGAAATAATAAAATGACTTTATTTTTAAATATTATTTGAAATTATACGCAAAAATATGTTTTTTACTCTCAAAGACCAAAGCGAGAGTAAAGACCGGTATAAAATTTTTTTTAAAAAAACAATAGCAACAAGATAAGAACATTGATTTATTTTTGTGCGTGTTTTGCAAGTTTCGTCCTCCCAGTAAAGATACAAAAATAGTCTTCAATAGCATAGACATTTTTCGGTTGGATTTGATAATTGCTCGGCAAAAATTGAAAGAGTGTGACATTTGTGATTTGACAAAGATAATTCTTGTTCTCTTTAGCCTGGATGATTTGAATGATTTTTGCGTAACCATGTTCTTGTTATATCATAAAATATAAATAATTGCATTTAATTTTCTTGAGATGTCAGTAAGCTTTGCATATTTGAAACGATTTATCAGGAAATAGGCATAAGAGTTCTCTTGTCAAGATTTTTGCCAACGCATCACACGAACCAGTACAAAAATAACAATACAAATTCACCACATAGTAGACCTTCTGTTAACATTTTATGGTTGCGTGTCCATGGATTAGTTGTTTTTATTGCATGTGCCAAATAATGGCAGAAAATGTTATTGGCAATTGATATCAAACGCTTTAGACATAGCTGTTGCAGCTGCATTCTGCTATGGCAACAGAGCTATTGTTTAATATAGTTTTTTGTCAACTTATAGCTCTGAGCTCAGGCAAGCCAAAAATAAAGCACTCGAAATGTAATGCAATTAAATAAAGACAGTGAAAGTTTTTTTCAGTAAGTAGATTTGACACAATGGGAAATATTCAATCATCTTTTAAACAGAAAGGTATAAAGTATGCAGCAAAAGTTCAAGATGTAATTCATCAAAAACATGCCATGTTTAAATAACAAAAAATTCTCGTGTTTTGAAAGATAAAACAGCAACTATCTTTTGAAAATTATTTTGAATCTATCTACAGAAAACTAACTATGTGTTTTTTGTTTTGAGTGAGTTTTTTTCTGGATGGATCGTTTTCATTCAATAGTTGTGTATCACTATCATTTTATTGTTTTATTATTATCATTTGCCTAAAGAAAACAGTAAAAAACTTGAAACGTTTTGATGTCCGAAAGCCATGTCTTTACTTAGTAATAAATGTTTTGAAAAGTAATGAATGAGATCGTCATGACGTCAATGAGTCCGTTTGCTTTAAAACAAGATAGTAGAATTATAGCCTATCTAAGGATAACTTGCCGGTAACTTTAAATACTCACGGAATTATCAAAAATTTTCCAAAAACAAAGCAAACTTATGAGTTTATCAATCTTTAAATTAGAAAACAAAAATACAAAATTTGGCCTTTGTTTCAATATGAAAATATAACTGTATTTGTAAAGCTAAAGAAAATATAAAACTTATAATTTCCTACGTATCTTAATCAGACAAAGCAAATTTAAGCGTCACCAAAAATTTTAGGTAGTAACCGATAAAAGATTAAACAATAGTATATTTAAATAGAATGAAAAATTAATAATCATTTTAAGAGTAACTCAAACAGAACCAAATTTCTAAATCTTTTGATTTATGCACTAGGCTTTCAAACTACATTAAACATTAAAAAGAAATTTATTGTCTTGCTTGTTCGAAAAAAATATGAATATTGAAAAAATAAGTCTTATTTTTTTCTAAAAAGTATATTGACAGCCTAATAAAATAAACGTCCTAGTTATTTTTTCAAGTTTTGAGAAAAACGAAAAAATTTTTATCATTTTAAGTTTAATTTACTACTTTATTTACTACTTTACGGCAATTTTATTTTTGAATATTAAACTCTCTCAAATAAACAACCTAAAAAGTTAAGTGCACCAAAAAATACGCCTTATTTTGCTGATCATTTTGAAGTAAATATCTCATTTCTTCCAAAAACTGACTTAGGCATTTATTAGTCTGACTACCATCTTGCCAATGAAGTAATTACTCGAGTGTAAAAGATAATTATTGACACAAAAAGATTTGTACTTTTTTCTCAAAATAAGCTGTAACGGTAAGAGAAAAAATAGCACAAAATTCAATTATCATACAGTTCCTGTGGTATTTTTTGACATGACTGGTATTGCAAATTATGATGGTACAAAATTAAATGTTTATCTTTATCACAAAAACCTTTTAAGATAAGTTTTTAATTGAATTTTAACACCAAAAGAAGCAAAAACACAAACATAAAATTGATAATAAATTATTAAACAAAGCAATTATAATCAATACAGGTAGCCTCTATCTTTGCACAAGATTAAAAAGCAGTGCCCTTTATAAAGTATTATCAAGTAATAATATTTGATGTTGACATTTTAATTCTTCATTTAGATGAAAAATATGATCAAAATATTTTTGAAGCAAAAAGATGTTTTCTGCAACAGAAAGAATTTCAAAAATATAAATTTCGTTAATTGTTTCACTTGTTTACTTTTATGATTTTCATAAATTTTTCAAAACTTTTGATAAAAAAATTTTTTATCTTGAGATTTCTAGCAAAATATTTCTTATTTTATAGTAAATTTTTAATTTTTTAAACTTTTTTAATAAAAATGGATTTTTAAAAAAATAATCTTAAAATAAATTGCTTTATCTTTAATTTTACTATTATTTCCAGGTGATTCTTCTATCAAAGAGAGGAAAATAAACAAAACTACAAACACTTTGGGTGTACAATAGCTCCATAAAGCGGATTGGAAACATACAGTACCTGCCCATTTAAAAAGTTTCTTTAAAATATATAAATCACAACAGTTTTTTTGACGTAATAAATGATAAGCTTTATCTTTGCTATTTTTATATGAAAAGTTAAAAAAGGATTTTAAAAGTTAGTCAGTTCTAATGAACCGAGATAGTTAGCGTAGTGACATACTTTTCAAGATGGTTCTACCCGACGAAAAAAAGATATGACTACTTTGTTAAAAATATGAATTCCGCTGCATTAACAATATTCTGTAATTTATGAATGACCTTGTATTAGCAACTTTACATGTACAGTACTTCAATTTCTTGCATTCATGCTCAGCAATAGCAAAATAACTACATTGTGAGAAAAATGTTCCCATTCGGCATGGATAGTAGAAAACAAGCTGTATTGTATCATATTATGATTCATACACAAGCGTTTCTGATTATGGCTTTGGACATAATCCTAATGTTGCTCTTGAAATGGTGAATAAAATTGAGCTAAGGGCAGAACAGTTTGTGGCAATTACTTTAAGTCTGTTTGCTTGTTAAGAATTCTCCAAGAAACAATTGCAAGTATATAAACATCAAGAGAAGATGGCTTAGAAGGTGCTCCACTGAAGCCAAGAACACTGATAAATAAGAATGTATGTGGTTCAATAGAAAAAGCATTTACGGTCTGTGTATCGGTGGAAAAGTGGAATAATAGCAAAGTATTCAGCATGGCATCAAATACATTTAAAGCTGATGTTAAAAATGAAAAGATTTCCATCTCTTGGCTTTTGATGTTTCGAAGTCCATAAACATTTATAACAAACATATGGCAGGCAGTGATCGCCATCAACAAGTTTTAGTTTACAGGATTAGAAAAAGGCCAAAAAAATGTGGTGGTCTTTTTTTACAAACTTTAAATACGCAAGTAATCAATGCTCGGAGACAACAAAAAAAGTCGGAAATTTGTAGGCTACTAGTTTGTTGATCTTTTTTTTTCAAAACTTAGTTGTTTTTATTTTGAAGACCTATGACCTGGGTTTTGAAGTCGGATTCGGTATCGAAGTCGCCGGAGTCGTATATTTTTGTAAGAAGTCGAAGCTGTTTTTTAGATTTGGTGGAGTTGAAATTGCTTTTTAAAACTCGGAAAGTCGGAGCCGTTTTATAGGTATGTTGGAGTCGGAGTGAGA
The DNA here is from genome assembly GCA_963680785.1 of Diplosoma virens. Taxonomy (NCBI): domain Eukaryota; kingdom Metazoa; phylum Chordata; class Ascidiacea; order Aplousobranchia; family Didemnidae; genus Diplosoma; species Diplosoma virens. Next base: position 60,646,088 of record OY796882.1, on the reverse strand, counting down.
ATCGGAGTTGTTTTCGCTTTTGGAGGTTCTGTTTTACAATAAATTAAGCTTTAACAGTTTCAGAATCAGAGTCGCCGGAGTTCAATATTTAGGGAAAAAAAAATTTCTCCGACTCCACAACCCTGTCTATGGCACTGATAAAAAGCTACTGGTCCAAAATATTCATTAATGACAGTACAACCTAGTGTTCTATTTAAAAAAAGCAGCACTGTACTGCCAGAGTAAATGAGAAACGAAGCAGGTGCAAACAATGTGGTGGCCAAACTACAAAATGTGCAAACTCTCTTTTCACCCTGAAAGTATGGAAAGTTTCTACCAGGGCTGCGAACTCGAAGAATTTTTAATCGAGTTCGAGTTCACAAAAAATTTGCAAGTCCGAGTTCGAGTTCTTTAAATTTCAATTTTTCGAGTTCGAGTTCGAGTTCGAGTTCACAAAATAGAGTTGAAAAAATACGGTCGGAATAGAGTTAAGAGAATAATTCAACCGCAAAAAACTGAGCACATGGTAAAAATGCTTTTCATCAATGTTACCAATTTTAATCTATTATTAAACAAAATAAAAGAGGATAGCAAATTATAATTTGGCACCAACGCTGAGAAATGTTATAGTTAAATTTACTCATTAAATGAACTCAAACATCACAAACTTTTTTCAAGTTCGAGTTCAAGTTCGAGTTCAGAAATTTTTATTTTTCGAGTTCGAGTTCGAGTTGGAGTTCGAGTTCGCAGCCCTGGTTTCTACTAAAAGAAATTAAGATTTTATTTACATTTTATTTTAAAAAAGTGAGTGTGATAACTTTTATTGCTAAAAAAAGGTATAGAAAGAACTTATGCTTACTCTATTGGTATCATAGTGCCAAATGGGCACATATATTCCCAGGCAATGTTTTCAATATTTTTGAATCAAATTAAAATTAAAAATTTTAAATCACTGAAACTCTTTCAATAAATCATATTATATGAAAATCAGCTCATTTTTGCTGTAAATTAATTCTCGGCATTAATAAGTTAAGAGACAGCTGTTGTGTCGTGTATAAGTTTAAAAATTTTAATCATTGAAGAAGTTAAAAAGCATGTAGCTCAGTATGGTGGCACTTTGACAGGCGAGCAGAAATAAGTAAGTTCAATGCCCTGTCTACCTGAGTGATTTCCGCTGTTCACTTAGAAAAGACATTTTAAAAAACTAATGGTATTTTTTTGATAGTTTTTAAAAAGACTGCTTTTTTTAGAATTATTTTTGTCAACTCTTCTCAGAAGAAATTGCTGGCAATGACGGACTGTAAGAAAACGTGGTTTATATAGGATTAAAAGATTGGAAGTAACTGCGTCTCCAATTAGTCAGAAAAAGTGAGTACGCAATTTCTTGAGCACTCCCTAGCGCCGCAAACAAGATTCTTGTGGCGACAAAATAAGGATTCAAAAGACTCTGTGAAGATGGCTTTGAGCGTTGTAAGTTGAAAGATGATCTTCCTGTAGCTAAAACCGGACGTTACCATCGTAAAAAGTCAATTATGTATACCAATAGTAATTATCTTTTCAGACCTATTTTAGACTATAAACCAAAGCGCATAATTTTTTCATCAGTATTGCTTTTCTTGGACTCAATAGGGTTGACCACTCAATCACGCTTCCGACGTATCTAATGACTAGCTCAAACGTGGAAGCCAGAAGTAAACTTTGCAATAAAATTAAAGTGTTAAAATTTTGTGACGTTTTTTTTTAAGTAACTCCAGGCTCTTGATGCTATCGAGTGACATTTAAGAGTTTCAGTTTGATGATTAATGTTTTTTTGTATTGTGCATTGACATTTGAAAGTTTTTTGAAGCATTTTGAATCAAGTAAAAAATTTTAAAAATTTGCAGTCTAAAACAAAAATGTCTTAATTTAGCAAATGATTATAGGAAAAAAATTGGATACTCTTTTAAGATTCATTCTTTTAATGCATATATTCGCCAGTTGGTCACTTTATATTTTCGACGGAATCACTATTGTAGGGAAGCAGGGTGACCCTATTGTCAAATCTGCCGTGAAGTATCTTTCCTAAAATCACAACGCAAGTCACTTAGGCAGACTAAAGATCAAAATCGCGTTTTTCTGCTAGCATTTCAGAATGCTGTCAAACTAAATTATCTCTAATTGTGTTTGTCAAGTATGTAATAATATGTAATAATTCAAATATAAAAATTTAAACTTTTTTTAGAAAATAAATTAATTTGGCAAAAAATTCCTAAGAAAGCTTTTTAATATTATAGATATATGGTTGACAGTATATTTTGTTATCTTGCTCAACAGTGTATGTGCTCGCCAAGCAGGATACGTGATCGTATTGCTAATTGCTTACTACCGCACTATCTCAAATCGTTAAACTGTTTCCAGTTCCAGTTATTTATCTTTTATCTCAACACATTTGCTGACAAAACGTCAACAACCAACAACCAGAAAGTAGAACCAGAAAAAATTGCCCACACCATAGCGTTTGGGGTATTGATCATGTTATAAAATCAGGTTAATTGCTATACATAAAAAGACAAAAATTTTTTTTTTTAAAATTAATTGATAACAAAAATTTTGGTTCAATTCGTGGACCAACCAAGCCTGTGATAGACTTGGCAACAGCTCTCCTTGTTTGCGGCATAACCACATGATTAGGTGCGTCGGGAAAAGCCTTTCGAAAACAGGCATTGGTTTGTCATGACACGTTTTGGCCCATTAATCTAATAAAACGAAAATCCTAAAACAAACCCTTATGGTAACTGCTTATAACTTCTTACTATAAAATTAATTAAAAATACTTATAAAATTATAGTTTGAGCAAATGCATCGCTCATATTACAGGTTATGTATATCAGCTGATCTATTTTAACAAAAACTTTTAAACGTGGATCTTGTAAGGCAAGGTTGCCCAACCCGCGGGCAGCGAGTTTGTTTTAAGTGGCCCGCGATGTAATAAGTCCGTAAGCAGACTTTTAAATTTTTAGTATTTTTTATTGGCTCGTGTATATTTGCCATGAAAAAACATCAAAATTATACCTGTTGTTTCTGTTATGGCCTACCACCAAAAAAACATGTATAATAAACGCTTCGAAATATGTCAACCTTTTAGATTTGGTTTACGTCCATACAAGCTGACAACCCTGCGTGCAACTATAGCGACTCACAATCACCTCGTGTAACACAATCACCTCGCATAAAACTTACCTCGCATAAAACGTCACAATCACCTCGCATCAAACATCACAATCACCTCGTATCAAACTCTCACCTCGCATAAAACGTCACAATCACCTCGCATAAAACTTATCAAAATCAAGAAATTTGTTAGGTTACAATAGCTTAATTGTTTATTTTCAAGTTATCGGACTTTGCTTGCAGTTACTGTTAGTGTTAGCTAGGTGAGGTATAGCTTATAGTACGGTACTATACGAATAATTGCAGAATTTAACAAGTGATTGAGAAAAAATGGGCACACCTGTAAGCCGAAAACGTAAATATTGCGATACGTAAACGGAGTTTTTTAATAAGCAATGGACCATGCAATTTTTGTTTATTGAAAGTAATGGGAAGCCCCTATGCCTAGTCTGTCAAGAAACAATATCTGTTGTGAAGGAATATAACCTCAAACACCATTGCAAAAGCCGACATGAAGCCAAGTATGACAACATCAGAGGCCAAGAACGTGTAGATAAAATTAAACAGTTGACAAAATTGGTACGACGGCAACAAACCGCTATCACAAGACTTGGAGGGGCTGTGGACTATGTCAAAGCAAGTTACATTATTGCTCAAGATATTGCTAAAAATATGAAATTATTTAGCAATGGAGATTTCATAAAAGACTGCATAGTACATGCAGGGCAATGCGTCTCTCTTAAAAATTGTTAATGATTTTTTAAAAATCAGTCTTTCATGAAACAAATTCACCAGAAGAGTAAAAGAACTTTCTTACAACATTGAAAGCGTTTTGAAGGAAAAATTACGTAAATGTGTGTTTTATTCATTAACCTTGGACAAAAGTGCTGAACAAATTGACACTGCTCAGTTAGTTATTTTTGTTCAAGGGTTCGATAGCAATTTTGATGTATTTGAAGAACTTTTGAGCATAGCTTTGTCAAAAGATCTTTGTATTAGTAAAGATATGTTTAAAGCATTTAAAAACGTGATGGAACTGTACGATTTGCGTTTCAAAAATCTTGCGGGCGTGGCTACAGACGGAGCCCCTTCCGTGATCGGTAAATATACTGGTTTGGTAGTCTCTTTAATAAAGCAGAATGGAATCGATAGAAACGCATTTATCGATTAGCACTGCATTATTCATCAAGAAAATTTGTGTACAAAAACTTTACGATTTGTTCCCGTAATGAAAGTGATTAACAACGTTGTAAAATTTACTCGGGTAAACGCTTGAACTACCGTTAGTTTTAAAACTTTTTAACATCTGAATAGGCAGCAGATCATGGCGACCTGATTTACTATTGCGATGTACGTTGGTTGAGTCGTGCAAACGTGCTTAAAAGAATTGCTGAATTAAAAGATCTAACCCAAGAAGTCATAATCTCGAAAAATAAACCAATTTTGGAAATTAACGATCCGCAATTCATGGCATATTTTGCAATTCTCGCTTATATATCTTCTTACCTGGCGACTGTTAACCTCAAACTGCAACAAAGAGGACAACTGATCAATGTTCTTTTCAGTTATGTGAGAGCATTTCAAGCTAAACCAAAACTTTTCAAACAGCAGCTGGGCAAGAAACATCTGAGTCATTATCCAGTAATGGCTTACATGAATTGCATAGAGTACGCACCAAATTTTGTATATTGCATTTCTGAATTTTAAAACACATTTAATGAGCGTTTTCATGACTTCCGTTTACATGAGCAAAATATTAATTTGTGACACAACCTTTTTCTGTTAAAGCTGAAGATGCACTAGCAGAGCCTCAACTGGAACTAATTGACTGCAATGCGACGAATTTATCAAAAAAAGTTTGATGATATTTCATTAGATGAATTCTATTGCAAAAACGTCTCTTCTGAAAAGTTTACCAAGTTAAAAAAGAAGGTATCAAAAATAATTTCTTTATTTCGTAGCACATATGTTTACGAACAGCTGCTTTCTCGAATAAAATACGTAAAGAACAAGATTAAATCTTTTATCATAGTTGGTCATCTGGAACAATGCATGAGTTTGGCCACTACATTGTTAAAACCAGACATAGATTTTTTAGTTTAAAAAAAACAAAGTCAAGTAGCATACTAACAAGTAATTATTAACTTGATTAATTTTATGTAAATAAACTTGCTTTTTATGTACTATGCAAATTTGTAAATTCTTACCTAAATTATGTACATTGTACAATAAAAAATTGTGAATGAACGTCATTGGCATTTAAGTTTGGTAAAAACGTTGGTGGCCGGCAATAAATTTCTTCATGTGAAAGTGGCCCGCAACACTAAAAAGGTTGAGCAGGCCTGTTGCAAGGCAAAATCAACGATAAACTTAGCCGTAATATATATAAAAAATCTTATAGTTCAAAAAAATAAGTACAATCAAAAGCTTACTAAATAATACCAAAAGTAAACGTTTTTCTAAAAACGAAGTAGTTTCAAAAAAGAGATTTATAAACGCAAAAATCTCAAATTAACTCTGCTTACATGGTGAATTTCGACTTTCAATTTTACGTAGAACAAATAAAAGAAAGAGTTGTAATGCATCTATACGGGTTTGCTAAACTATAGCTTTGTTATCTTTACGATTGAAATAGCAGAAACAAGTTTTATCACTATGATGTAATTTTTGTTTTTGAAATTTAATGTAATAATATTTTTATTTTGAATACTTTGAAAAGCTTTTATTTTTTTTTATCAACTCGTCTTTGTCGTCGTTCGAAAGGGCATCCACTCCGAGTCAATCATAAATAGGACTGGGGCCGAGGGTTTATCCTTTTACTAACCCAGGTTGCTGTACTGCCCGGATCAGATGCTGGCAGTAAGGGTGTTGAGAAAACATCGGGTTTCTTCATTCAAAAACTGTCAGATATTATGCTCCATATGGTGCCCATGCATGGGGTACTCTATTAGGACGTGGCAAGCATAATCCAACAAGTCTGACACAGGATATGAGAAAGAAAACACGGATTCTGGATGTACTCTCACAGTACTTCGGGTTCCATCTGTAATTCGTCCACTGAAAAGAACAGATTCCTAGTCCAGCAAGGCTGTTTAATAGATTCGGCGCAGCTGGCACAAACAAGCTTCTAGATCAGAGCTTTCCAAACTGTGTGTCGCGACACACTAGTGTGTCGCTTGTGGTATGATGGTGTGTCGCGACACATTAAAGCGTCACTTGCAGCACAATGGTGTGTCGCCAACTTGACTTGAAGCAATATTTGACACTAGTTCAAGGGCGTCCAACCCGTGGCCCTAGCCGTATTGAGTGGCCTGCGGAGTGTTTTTTGAAGCTCTCTGTCCCGTCAATTTTGGCAGAAATCAAAGGCAGATTTGATATGAAGACCCCTTTTTTCTTGTTTTTTTTCAAGTTTTAGAGATCACTACGATTTTGGGACGAAAAGTGGAAAATCTGAGACTGATTTTAGGGAGGACCTTTTTCTTTTTTTTTGAGATCACTTTGATTTTGGGACAATAAGTGGAAAATTTGAGACTGATTCCAGGTGAGGATTTTTTTTTAGAGGTCACTATGATTTTGGGGCAAAAAGTGGGAAACTTGAGACTGATTTTTTTTTTTTAGAGATCACCATGATTTCGGGAGAAAAATAGCGAAATCGAAGTGAAGACCTTTTTTTTTCGGGAGAATAATAACGATTTCGGAGACGAAATCAAAGTGAAGTTTTTTTACTTTAATTACCATTCCCCCTTGATAATTTCTGGTTGCGCCACTGTGTGTCGCCAACTGGATTTGAAACAATATTTGACACTAGCCTGGGGTTCTTTAACTGGGAGGGGGCTTGAAAGGTTCATCAGGGGGCGCGAACAACCGGATGCAATTTGAATTGATAGCTTCAGTGACCGTGTTTTAGTCTTCACCATTAATTGCGAAGGAGAACGGAGAATTTAGACACCGAATAAAGGTGAAGACTCTTTTTTCTTCTTAGTCTTCACACTTATATACCGGTATCTTGTTAAGATTGTACGTTGACCTTTTGCTATTAAAAGCTTTTTGATCAAAATTAAATTAAAACGTGTCACGAATTTATTTGTGGTTTAAATGTGTGTCACTTACACAAAAAGTTTGGAAAGCATTGCTCTAGATCATAGTCTCTCTCAGCCAGCATCTAAGGACTCACTTAAAAAACCATGCAGCATATATTCAGGGTCCACGGTAAGCCTAGGAGATTGTCGCTCCGAGTCGGCAAAGCTCAACTGGCTGGATGCCTAATAGTAGGCGTAGGTTGTCCGTTGAAGTGTGCGCAGATATCCAGTAACTATGCCAAAACTCATTTAAGACACTGTTTATGTGGCGAATGTGAGCGCTACACACCAGAATGGTGCAGTAATCAGCTGTTGAGTAGACCAGAGATAGGCCTGCTATGCGCATTGCTTTAACACCAACACCCCATCCTGAGCCTATCAGTCGCCTTTGTGGTGTGATTCGCGAAGTAAGTTTTTTGCGCAACCGCACTAGATGGTGACGGAACGTGGGCAATCGCTCCAGTTTACCGCACGACTCGCCTCGATTTGACTTGTGCAAACTGACTCGTATCTCCCACTTCTAACCAGCTGACATGCAATAGCATCAGCTGAAAGGGAACAATAGCAAGAAAAGTGTCGTGATCTATCAGAAAAATTGTTCAATATACTCTATGCTTTACGGCTAGAGTGTGAAAAAATTCAATGCTCCAATCTGCTTTGGACCATTAATCTCTCCTTTTCCTGTCAAGTATCCCAGGTAAAGCTGTAGCAACCAAACTTAAGTTGTTTCCCTGAGGAGGCTGCAGAAACGTTGTTTAGAGGAATTCACTCTCTGCATCTCAATACGGAATATAGTTGTTTTGATAACCGCGTGGGATGGTATTTTTTGCTTCTTTTTTGATCATATTACAAAAGACCTGGTAAGCCAGATCCACATTAAGCACATCAGCTGGCAAGAAATTCTTTGCGAATTTATTTGTAAAAGCAATGCAATGACTTCATTTGGTTGGCCTTGAGGAAGTTCTGTTGCTTAACAAGTATGCTTGGCACTGACAAAACAAACCTTGCTGGTGTAATAAGCGTAGGACAATGTTGTGACCAGGGAAATTTTTCGAGAACACATCTATCCGGTAAGCTACTGTAAGGACCAACGATAGCAAAAGCTAGATCTGGATTAGTACCAGTGTTCCAGTGGCCAGAGTAAAATCTGGCGGCATCCTTGATATTGTAGAGGAGGGCAAGACCATTAATGCTTGCCCAGCCAGCCAAGCACTCACTGCCCGGACTGTTATTGTTGTAACTTTAATCAACGTCGCAACAGTTGAAATAGCCGGCAAAAAGACAGAGGTGAGCACACACTGGGAGAACTAGAAATTGCAGTTGCTTTGGTGAAGGTTTGTAGATGTTGACTACTTTATAACCACCAACATCCAGGCACAACCATTCAATCTCCGAAGTTGTTAAAGATTGGTCCAAACGTTTATACCTTAGTCGCTCGTGTACAAACGTGGCAAAGCCATGCTTCCTGCTGCAGGAAAACCCAGCTAGTTGAAAGCTGGAAAATGCTAACTTCTCCTCACTAATGCATTGAGTCTTTTGTAGTTGGATGGCGAATGCCTCAAACAACAGAGCAAGATAATGAAGAAAGTTCATCTTTCTTGCAGATAAGTCTTCAATGTTCTGCTAAAGAATCGTTGGCCTTTGGAACTTGTTGGAAATTTGCCTTAACCCGTTAAGTGCGGAATTAAATTTTCATTATCCGAGTTACATTGCGTAATTAATTTCGCATCTCGCTGTTTTTCTCGTCTCGATCGATTATAATTGCTGCTTGTGCGAGAATATAGCAAGAGCGAGAAGCGAAATAATCGCGAAATAATCCGCGCTGTGAAAAGCTGCAACGATCAAGACGTATATATCCGTCATGCACACTGAGAGAGCGTTTGGCCTTGACGTATATACTCGTCATGCGCACTTAACGGGTTAAAAAAGAAAGTTTTTCCAGGCTTTGGCCTGTCTTGAAAAGGACGCTTGTGGATTAGCAGACCTCGCTGAACATCGGGATGGATAGATACCCTTCCGCATTAAACAACGGGATGGATAATTTTATCAACTGAATTTTTAGTAAACAAATTCCTGTCAGATCACGATTGTAACCTGTTTCTGCCTTGTTTTATTTGGTCTTAAACAAACCAAGTAACGACTTTGCTAAAGGCATACAACCCTGAGTAAAGAGTATTTGCTTCATAAAATTATAACTTGTAAGCGAAATATGCAACTATACGGAACGTCGTTTAAAAGACGATTACGATTGAAAATTATAGAATTTTAATTAACTGAAGTTCAGCTCTCGACATGATTAAAAAAACTTCGGCCGAGTAGTCAAATCATCAGTTTTTTTCCATTTTATTGTGGCCTTAACTTGCTGAATAATTCAGCCTCGTACAGTATATTTTAATGTATTATGCACCATGTGATAAATAAAATTCAAATATATAGATGTTTTTAAATTGCAATTCTCGATGAAAATATCGACATGACTATGCTAGTGATATTAACAGTAAAATTTTTATTTTAAAAACAGTTAGTTAATCATTGCCTAACTCAAAGAATCTACGTTGATAAAACATAAAAACTTAAAAGGGTAAAAAGTTTTTTTATTGATATTATCATAAAAATATATGTTAACTAATTTCACTTTATAATAAAAATTATTTCTAAAACCACTTTAAACCGATGCTCAGTTAAAGTTGCATAGGTTTATTTTAAGTTATAGCCATATTCTTTTATGACAAGAAAAATTTTTTTTAATTTTACCGTAAAATGCGTTTAGCCTTTTTTCCTGAATTATAAGTAAAATTTTGGGCACATTTTGAATTAATGAACATATTTATTTTTTGCTTTTTTCTTATATATTAAACAACCATTGCATTTTATTTATTTAGCTACTACTGCCATAAAAGGTTTTTGTGCATTTTGATTTTATCCAGTTTATAAAAGTGATTGATTGATTATGGTAATGACTGCTATATGCAACAATCTTTTCCTTTTCCAATAATTGTAGGAAAAAGGCATATAAGCTTTTCGTATCTCAAAAATGGAAATTTTGCTTTAGTAAACATCTTTAATGCGCACGTTTACAGGAATTACCTTCGTGACAGCAGTTTTTATGGTCAAGTTAAATATAACTTCCGCACATTCAAAGATACATCAAATTATTTTTAATTCTTTTTACTGATAAGAGCATAGGCGTCATTAAATTTTTGAATTGATGGTTCTGACAACACAACAAAAAAATGAGTACTGAAAAAGTTGAGTTATTTTGAATAAATTCAGTTAACCCCTATTAACCCAAGGGTAGAACTAAAAAACTAAAAACTAAAAACTTTGATAGGCTGTACAATTCTATGGCACAACTTAAAACAGTGTTTGTAAAGATATTTTACAACTTTTATATATCTCAAAGCTATTCATAATCTAAAATAATAAAAAAAACAGTTATTTTTAGTTAGAAAATGCATTTGAAATAACACAATAATAATGACTACAAATGTAGTCATTGGGATAGTTCGGGTTAATCAAAAACACCAAGTCAAATTATTTTTTTATCATACATATTTGCCACTTTCACTATACTTATCAAAATCATTAACAATAACTTATTTTTTATATGATTGAGAACTTGAAAGTATATTTGAGTTATAGTAATTAACACTTTCAAAAATTTTTATAAAAATCCAACTTAGAAAAATGAGTAACATTATGAAGCAGCAAGTTTACAAGTGCGTTGCCAGATTTCCAAAAAAAACGAAAAAAACTAGTTATATTTTCAGAGCTCTGAGTCATACGTAATCGTAACCTTTAATTGTATATTGAACTGCAATTATCACTGCTAAAGTTATCTCAAACAATGATTTTAACTATCCTTATAAAATTTAAAATAAATTGAATACGTAAAATTAAACCTTAAACCAAGCAAAAAGTTTTTTAAATACCACGTTAAATTTTCAACTAATTATTATATGACTAAATATACATATTTTCTTTAAAATCATTCATTTTTAGTATAAATGTAAATAAATTTGAACCACTATAAAAAATTTTTATTATTATTTTATTTGAAACAACATTTTCAAATATCATTTTTTTATTAAATGTCTTTTTACAAACTTTTTCAAAAAAAATTTACACCTTTTTAAAATTTATACTAAAATTTTAATAATTAAGGCAAATATGTTCATTATATCGAATAAAAACAGTTACAATCAAAAGCAACACAAAATGATCAAAAACAGACTACTTTCAAAATAAAACTCGTTAAATCAATAACCAAGTATCAATAGTGGATTTATAAAAGAAACAATGCAAAAACTGTATCTGGCTTATTCGACAATAAAAAACTAAAATGTGTAACCAAGTAATTTACTTGCTTCTTCTGTTTTCAATAGGTGAAGTCAAGCTCTAAGTAATTACCACTTTGTGAAACTAGTTCTTAGTGATTAGCATCTCATTTGTCAAAATGTACAAGGTGTAGCTCTCGATAATTATTGCTTTTACCGTCTATTATACCAAGCAGATAAACCTCAGTGTACTTAGTGGAAAGCACAAAAACATTCTTTTTACAAAAGTTTTAAAACTTGAGCTTTCACCCAAATAACTTTTTTCCGGATTAGTAAATCAGTACAGCAGTAAAAGAATCTGATTGATTTCAATTTTATAAAATAAGAAATTGTACATTTTTCTTTCTTAATATCTTGTAATGATCCTTTTGCGAACTTAATTCAGATAAACAGACTTTCTCTTGAGAATTCAAAATTCAAAGCCATAATCCGGCAGTGAACTCAGGTCGGCGTGCGCGATATATAATGTCGTAGATGTCACTGTTTAATTAGTAGTGTTTGCTCACAACTTGTACGACGTTATAAAAGAAAATAAAACGGTTTAGTTTGCCTTTAATTATGTCTACTAAAACAAGAAAACGCAAATTTATGAACATCAAGATTTTTCTAAAGCGCATTTTAATTTTATTTTTTTTGTAATGATTTGAATTTTAAAAGCAGACAACAATATCGCTTAAAACGTTAAAAAAAAACAAAATAAAAATTCGTTTTACGCTATAGCAAACCTTGTTTTAGAAATTTTTAATTTTCAACAAAACGAAAAAAATAAAAAATAATTTTCGATGTTAAACAAACTTTTATGAACTTACAAATCAAAAAGTGTATCCTGTTTGGTAGTAAAGCATTATTCTATATATAAACTAAAACTTTTCCAAGGAAGCGCTCTTTAGAAATAAAATTAGTAAATTTTAAAAAATATTTGTGTTTTATACATTGACAGTCTGCTGATATTTAGTTTAGCAATCCTTACGAGAGATTAAAATTTTTGCAAGAAGACTAATGCAAGTAAACTTTTTAAAACCACTGGTGCGCAAAGCAATAAACATCTTTTTTAACTAATTTATTGGTATTTCCGATTGGTACAAAAGAATCCTGACTTTATCCAATCAAACTTTATAAACAATTAAACAAAATATTTAAAATATCAAAAGAACCAGACTAGCAAACTGCTTATGATGTCGACAATGTACCACAAAACCTTCAACATAGGAAACTTGAATACCAAAAAAGTTTGTACAAAACCTCAAAGTATCAAAGCAACGTAGAAAATTTATTGAAGTTGCATAAACAGTAAATTTGCTAATTAACATTTTTATTTATTCTTTCTTGTTGAAAGGTTATCTACATTTAATTTAAAAATTTGGGTACGGTACAAGATCAAAGTGCTTTTTAATTCAATTTATTATATTTAAAATTATTTAGTGAAAGAAATTCAATAATTGACTGTCGGATTAAAAAATTATATTTGTTAAAAAGTATTCAATGAAAATAACTTAAGATCAATGGAATTTTTATTCACTTATTCATTTTTTTATGTTTTATTCTTGTTCAACAAAGTATTTAAAAAAGGTTATCTTGCATGCAGAATTACCAAAAACTAAGAAAAGAAGAAATCGACACACTTTCGAGATAGAAATTTACAGAAGATAATTCAAAACTATGATAAAAAATACAATAAAAGATATGGTGGCAAATTGGAAGGATTTGAACAATTATATAGAATTATAAAAACCAAAACTTAATTACGTACAAGAGAAGAAAACGTTGCTGAGGTAATTTAAGGAAGTTTAATTTCATTTTTTTGAAATCGGATACACCAGATGGTTATAAATCCAAATGTAATTCTATTGGAATTATATTTCAACAACACAGTCAATTAGAAATAATCAATATTCATCTTATAAATCGAAAAAAAGCTGCAACGTTAATTTAGTTAAAAAACTGGAAGTACTGTAGGCCGATCGATCTACGATACATAACAAAATATTTGAACAAAGGGCAAATGTTGCCACAGAAATAAATTGAAATTAAACAAATTATCCACATAAATTTTTTTTTGTTTATTACCTACTGAAATGTACTTCAAAAAAATTTCTCTGCTTTTCTATCATCTAGTAGATTTTTTTCACTTATAGTTATTTGAATTTTTTTATCGCTTTCCCAATACTTGTTTTATTTTCAAAATGTTTCTTTATTCTTGTTATAAAACCACCATTTTGTCCGTTTTTTTGTCACACTTTATAGATGCAGGAAACAACCCGTTTAATGAGGAATTAAATTTTTGCTATCCGAGTTACAGTGTGTATTTAATTTTGTGTTTCGCTTTTTTGGTCTGGTTTGATTATATCGCCGTTTCAAGCTTTGTGGGAAAGTCCCCGACGTCGAATCAACTTGCTGCATATATGCTGTTATTACAGCGCTTTATACAAAATCGCTAATACTGAAATTTACGAATCCCTTAATAAAAATACGACAAAGTGATTTTAATTTGAAAAAAGACAGAGTCCAAAAAGAAAAGAAGCAAGCGAGAGACAAATTCAAAGAAAATAGACAAAACAAAAAAAGTGAAAATAAAAAAAATTTGAGTAATCAATATTTCAAATATATGTGCTATCCACAATCGAATATTTTTGCTGCACTTCTTTTCAGATTGCACGCTAAAGTGACGCTTTAAGTACAACACGAGACACAAAGCATTTAAATCAAACTTCAAAAAAGTGCTTGGTTGATTTAGATAAAAAATTAAAAATAAAGCAGACGGCATTTTGTTTGGCAGTAGACTCTTGTCTTTATTGTAAACAATGCTTCTCGATTTGCTTGCATAGTAACGTCGAGACAATAGTCACTACGAAAAGCGAAAAGATCTGCGCTGTGAACAGCTGCGATTATCAAGACGTAAATTCCCGTCATATGCACTGAGAGAGTGTCTGGCTGTGACGGATATACACGTCATTCGCACTTAGCGGTATAAGTACTACTCGTCCAACTCCTTTCCCTTTTAACGTATTCACGTTCTTTGTACTTGCATTTTCCTTGAATAGTTATTTTTTCGTGCATGAAGTTATAGAAATCAAAAACCTTTCTTAGAAAAATCGCAATGTTTATGAAACCGACTTCACACTTTGTATTTTCACTGATAATGACTGTTTTATTTTCTTGTAGCCATTTTAGAAATGTAATCGATTAGAAAGAGATTTCCCTGTCAAAGATTTTATGCTGTACTTCATTTCATTCCATCACAACAAACTGCTGTGTTTTTTTAAATGGTTTAAGAAAAGATTGCAAATGTTTATGAACATATGCATAATTAACATAACACAGTTTTTACAAAAAAATTATTGAAATTGCCCAATTGTGAACTACTGTGGGTTATATATATATATACATATATATTTATCAAAACAAAAAATAATAATCAATGTATTTTCGTAGCGCTCTATGGCAATTCAATCAGAACAAATAGTTGTGTTTATTTATTTTGCAAAATCATAGTACTCAAAGAACTGTTGTACAGCTGTTTGTATTTTCTCTGACCATTGTAACAAAAATTAACAAGTAATTACCGTACTCATTATGATACTTAATTTTTTCTTCTACTTATACAAACTTGTAACTTGCAATATTACTTGAACAAATGGCGTCATATTTTAATTATTCTTGATTGATTGTTGTTGGATTTAGCACGATTTTGTTGCACGGTGACTGGTTAAAATAGTCTTTTAAACCTTGGTTGCTTTAAATTGTTTTGTGCAATCGTTAACAAACTTATCTATGAGAGGCATGTTGTGGGTGTGTCCGTCTGTGCTTGTTTTTGTGCAAATAGTTGTGTGTGCAAATCTTTTTAATGAGACTACTGCAATATTTCTGCCGTTAATAAACCTTTGAAATATCAATCAAATTCTCGTATTAAAGTGTTGTTTTCATACCCATTGCCAAAAAAAAAAAAATCGCAATTTGTAGCATTTTTCAAATAGCAGCATCAACTAAAGCAACAAAAGCGAACTCTATTTTCGGGAAAATTTAGTTATTAGAGAAACGATATTTAAGTTCGGTAATTATAGTAATATTCTATGTTTAGATGAAGTGATAAGACCCAAAGAAAAACAAGCCTTTGTACCGAATGAACCTGACGGTTGCAAAAAAATTAAATAGTTTTTAAAACTAAGCGTTTCATTTAAATCTTATTTCGAATAAGTTTTGAAAAACTCGAACGTTTTCGTTTAGCTCTCTTCAATAGGTTTTGCTTAAATAAATTAAAAAACTGATTGGCTAAAAATTAAGGTGAGTAACAGTTATTATACTAATTGAAAAAATTTAATAAAGTAAAACCATGTTTCGTCGGTGTAAAGGGTTTTGGCGGAAACGAAACAAAATTATAAAAGTTTTGTGTTAAAATTTGGAACTAAAATAAAAAATTTTTACACTTATACTAACAATTTATATGTGTAAACAATTTCTTCCCCTAAACAGTTTATGCAGAGAGAAAAAACTCTTTGTTAAATAGTGGAGGAACTACTTGCTACTGTTAAATTGGACATATAAATATGCTAAAATTGTTTCTAATTAGTGTCTTCTTTTTTTCAGTTATTTCTCGATTGAGAGGTTGCCACAGCACATTGCTTTAATTTTTGAACTACATCCTGATTTACCATGAGCACGATATATTTTGGATGCCCTTTCTGAGGAATACCAATGTTGCTTACTAGTTAGGTTTTAAATTTACGTAATTTACTCTGAAGTCCAGAACGCTAATCGTGACACCACAGCGCTTTCATGTTTTGGTAAAGCAATCGCCAGAAAAGTATTACGATTAACCTATTCTTACTAACTTCTTACATTGAATTTTTTTTAAACTAACACTTAAAAGCATTCGACCCCCCTGACGAGATCATGGGAGTGGGTAAATATTGACGGTTTGGCAGCATGTGGTGATGCTGCCCTAGCGCGCTAGCTAAGCTTTGTCTAAAGTAGTTCTTGTAGGTAAGTTAGTGTGATGCTATTCGTCCTCCCAGTTTGAGTATTGTTTGCATGTTTATTTATCAGACGAATACTTTTAAAGGTTAAGTATATACCTTCTCTTCACTTTAAGGTGGTTTTAGTTGACACTAAACGTCTTCTGACTTCTAAAACTTTTAGTTCTCTAAGAAAATAACAATAATTAAATGCATTTAGTCCGAGTTTTTTTAAATACCAATACAGTTGTTTCACATTTTTTAAAGAAAAAAAGACAAAACAATTGAATTATATCAATTATTATCTTGATTTGTAGAACTGCAATTGAAGCGCCAAGCCTAGAGCAATCATCAAGCAAGTTCTCCTATCTTCCTTCGAATACGCCCAGTGGTGGATATTCAAATTCAGGGGCCCGAGGCAAGAATTTTCAAAAATTGATGTTCTCTAAAAAAGAAAAAGAGCTTTGATCTCATCTTTCACTTTTAAAAATCATGGTGATCTGCAAAATCAAGTTGATCACCTCGAATCAATCTTGTCTTTCCCACTTTTCGTCCCGATTTCATAATAACCTCTAAAAAACATCTGCATTGAATTGAAACTGTATGTGTTATTTTCGAGGGCCCGAGGCAACTGCCTCATTCGCCTCACCCAATATCCACCACTGAATATGCCAAAACATTGCTTTTTAGTTAACTATGTAATCATATAATTTTACATGTTATTTAAAGCTGCTTCTGAAAGACTGCCAAGCAAAGAAAATTGTCTTGAAGAACCGTTTTCGTGACTGCAACAATATGCTCTCTATATGATCCAAATAATAAAACTTTGAAAGATGAATTATGGAGGAATTCTTGTGGCCGTTTAAACCTACTGTAAAAATTTGTAGACAAGTACATGATCAAATTACATCCTTGAATGAGATTTTGAAAGTCTGAAATAATAATTAACTGCAGTAAAAAAAAGGAAAAGCAAAAACTAATAACCTTGAACGTCAAGTAGAACTTGAAAATTTGTTGTATTATTAGAATCACAATAGCATTATATTCTGCGTTTTCTTTTTTAAGATAAGAAGTGAGATCTACAAAAAATGAGCATTTCAAACATGATAGAAAGCATAACAAACCAGACGTTTGTTTTTTATTTAGAAATAATTATACTTGAAATCCTACCAAGATTATTATCTCTTCCTAGTCAACAAGTAGCAAAATCACCTTGCTTGCAGACGTAAAAAAAATTAATTTACACACCATAAATAATTTAAACAAAAATACGTGAGTTATCGAAATTTTTTTCGACAGTCTGTATAGCGGTAGACAGCGCTGAAGTTGGCCGATTGCCGCAAAGTGAATTGCCGAATAACGCGCTTCTGGCTTCGATGAAAGGAAAAACTCAAAATAACCAAGGATGTTTCATGCAAATGAAAATAAATAATAAAGCAAAGCGATAAGAAGCAGTAATCTGCAATAAAACTAACTAAAAATCAAACATAAAGAGAAAAAAAAACAATTCACGTCGGTGCCGACTCACGGGGAAACGGGAAACACACAAACGGGATCACAAACAGCACTGTATTCAGACTTCAACCAGCCGCTTATATTTATTGCAGCTGGTTACCTCACAATAGAGAAGTGACTATCCAATCAGAATTACATTAAACATCACTAAGTCTACTCAGACGTGAACCAGCCACCACCAATATTGCTGCTGGTCACTTCAAAGACAGAGAAGGAAAAGAAAACGCAAAAGAGACAGCACTAAATGAACGCGCTGCGGAAACGAAATATACTTGCGGAAGAAATTAACTAATAATTAAAGCGAAAAGGCGCTGGCAGCGAGAGCACGCGCAAATAATGATTAGAAAGCAAAAGAAATGAAACAAGCGCATGCTTTAGTAATTTTCTACAGCCTGTTTGATTTTATTCTTTCTGGGTTTTTACGTTTTATATAAATTCAATTTTTTGCAATTGTTCATTTTATCGCAAATCTTTTTGTTGTATGCATCTTTAAACACTTTAATGGACAGGTCACAGACGTTCTATTAATAAAAGTGAAAGTCTATGCCTCAAATAAGAACAGCATTTTAGGCGTGTAAGTTGTAATATGTTTTTGAATGATAATGGCTTGACAATTGAATAGCCTTGGTGAATAGTGAGTTAATTCATGATACGTGTAAAATGAGTTCTTTTCCTCAACTTTTAAGTCAATATTGCCTAAAAATATAGTTTGGACATTTTAATGAACAAAATGTGATACAAAAACCATAAAAAAAGTAAATTTTATGAAGTATGTAGATGTTTCATTTTGCATGATTTTGACTGTGCTTAAACAATTATCATTATTATCCTATCATCTAGTGATTCACTTCATTTCAAAAATAACGGTTCATTTCTTTAACTTAAATTAAGCCTAAACCTGACCTTTTTGGAGAAAAAAACATTTTATTTGGTATTGAAAAACCATGAAGTTATAACACCGAAAAATATCATCTTGGTAAGATCTCCAAGAAAAAAGAACCGTAAAGTGCTTTTTCCAAAAATAGAAAAACAATGTGATAGTAGGAATCAAATTAAAATCATAACGATTGCAATCACAATTAAAGAAAGCTTTGAATCACTTTGCCAAAATCTGTTTTGTCATTTTTTTGTTTGCATTAAGAAGGTGGTTTTTATTTTATATTTGCAATAAAAATCGTACTTGAAAAAAATAATTTATTTTTAGAAAAACATATTTATGTTTAACAACTTGTTTTTCAGCAAAAGTATAATAGTTTCAAATTTTTTTTATGAATAATTGTTATTTATTAAAAACAAAATTAATTCTTACAAATGGCTTTTTAATAAAACTGGAAAAAACCCAAAGAAATGGTTTAATATTAATGGACGGTGCAATGATGCATCCTTAAAAAAATCATTTAAAATGAAAATATGATAAAGAATAAGTTAAAAAATAAAATCGTAATTTTTTGCGCTTTATTATTACACTCTTTTGTAATATTGCATTCAAAAAAATGTCAATTACAGTAGAATATGATTTTTTTACACAATACAGGTATTTCAGGAAATATTTTTTTATACAACTGCTAAAAAAGTCACATTTTAAAACAATAAACAGTGCAGAAAAAAAGACCTTACTAATCAGTAAATATTGTTTGGAGCAAACCTGCGTAAAATAATGTATATTGCAATCATTACCTATTAAATTTTACATTAAAATATTCTGCAGGTCTAATATAACCTGACTATTGCCTAAAAATGATTATCTTTATAATTTGCTTTTGATTTTCCGGAACCAATTTGTGTTAAAGTTGGGTTCAAAAAACTTTGTAGGAAAGTCAAAAACATATCGTCAGAAAAATATGATGTTCGATCAGAGCATGTACAAGATTTGCTTTTCCGTTAAAGACTTTTAAACGGCAAAATGGCAAATTTGGTAAATCATGTTCAACTATTAGCAAAACCCAACTTCATGACACGATTACAGTGTAAGCAGAGTCAAAGTTTTGATTTAAAAATAAATTTCGGTGCGAACTCTTGACATTTTAAACGCTAATAAAGCATTTAATGATTGAATTTATGTTCGGAAGTTTGTTGATGACGTGATTCATGATTAACCCGGAGTATTTTGCACAAGATAATTTTTTGTTACTTGTTTTGTTGAAGTGAGTTGTTTATTTTAAACAAGCTTAAATTATTTTGTTTGGCACAAAAAATAGATATTTCTAATTTCCTTTTGAATGAATCAGTAAAGTTGCCAAACATGAACAGTCTTTTAAGTGTTTTGGAATTTTTTACGTAATTGGTATTCAGCATGCTAATTGCTTGCTTTGTTTAAAAATAGTACACATACTTTTTAATTTGATTTGATTTATTTCTAACTAATTTATGGACAAAAAAATTGCTTAAACAAACCAAGATATTGAAAAATCTTTCTTTGCCACCAAGATATTGTTTGTCTTTGCCTTATATAGAGTACACCCCCGAGACATTTTTGTTAACTTATTCATTTTTGTTCGCCCAGCATATGCACTGAGTGTAGCAATTTTTCCATAAATATTTTTTTAATCTCTATTTATTCACCTGACTCCCAGGAAATTGTTCCAGGCGTTATTCTAAGAGAAACTGTTAAGTAATAACACGATCTGTTTCCGGTGATGGCAAGATACTCCTGTCCTGTTAAAATCTTTAACATGGTTTTTAATTTTTTTTAGAGATATGATTGAAATTTAAAACTGCTTGCCAAGACTGCCAACCATAAAGTACCTTTTCCAAGGACAAAATAGAGTGGCGCCAGTAGGATTTGAACAGCGACCCTGTCAATCACGTTCGCAATCAATCACGGCACTCTTAACCACTTGACCAGGCTGCCAACGTTTTAATACGCCCATACGCAATCTTTAGATGCATCTTATTGTATATTAATTTAGCTTGCTACATTTCTCGATTAATTTATGCATATTTTAAAAAATTCTGAAATTAGAAACATTATGCAAAGCTCCAAAAGCTTAATTAAAAGAACAAAATTGTTGCTGTTGATTAAGGATTAATTTATCCTTTTTTCCTAAAGCAAAAACTTAACATTTCTTCAACAAACTTTTAGTAGAAAACAAATCCATCATAATCAACTAAAAATAAAATTCATTATTTTTGCAAGAAGCGAGGCCAGAGCTAAATTCGAAAAACTTGAGAAAAATTAGTCTTGAAATCACAAACCAATGTCCGTAGAATGTCGCGTCCTTTTCGATGAAAATTTTTGGATACAGCTTTACATTACGTTGATGGTTGCTATTTTGAAACATTTTTCATACATGCCGCTTTCATTTAAGATATGTTGAAGAGACTGCGGAAAGGTATAAGCACTTTTTAAAAAATTTTTTCTCGTTAGTTTTTTTTAATTACTTTTGTAGTCTCTAAAACTACAGCGCTTTCTTCATCAACATCAAGTGTTGAGTTTCGAATACTAATTTTTAAATGTAACTGGAAAAGTCAAAATAACACTTGAATGTTGTAATCTTTTTCAGCTTTTTTTAGTAAATATGTTCTTTTAGTGGTGCAGGTCATAGCCTGTCACAGATTAGTCCAAATCCAAGCCCGCTGGCCACATGTGGCCCGCAAGAGTTTTATCTGTGGCCCTTGGAAAAATTTTAAATATTATACCGTACATCGTCTTGATCAGAAACAACATCAACGTTTCCATCACTGGCTCCTACTTTTCTAGTGACTTTTGCTAGTTACTAGCCTTTAGCTAGTTAATCTTTAGTTAGTTAGTCACTAGTTTTAGTTAGTTAGACTTAACTTTAGTTAGTCACTAGCTCTTTCCAAAAATTATACAAGCTACAGAACCCTGAATGCCTGTTGTTTAACGAGATGTTCTTTTAGTTTTCGGACTCAAAGTGTTGTTTGAAGCCTGAAATCAATGCAACTAAACTTGTCGACCAAAAAAAATTTAAGCAAACCGCAGCAGGCATTCTTGTCCTCAAAATTACTAAGCTTAACCTAAGACTTTTTTGTGTGTGTGCTACTTGTTCACTTCATTTTGAACTCAAGACAATGCTGGTTTTCCGGAAACTGGTCGACAATTTTAGTTAAATAGATATCAGACTTCAGACGCCAGTTTGAGTTGAAGGTCAAAAAAGTGGTCTTGACATCGTTTTTCGCTCTATGAAATAGTTTCGCTTTCCTGCGAGTTAGGA
The DNA here is from genome assembly GCA_963680785.1 of Diplosoma virens. Classification (NCBI taxonomy): domain Eukaryota; kingdom Metazoa; phylum Chordata; class Ascidiacea; order Aplousobranchia; family Didemnidae; genus Diplosoma; species Diplosoma virens. The sequence goes on along the minus strand of OY796882.1, from coordinate 60,623,901 downwards.
GGATAAATATAGAGATAAAAATAAAAAATAAAAAAAAAAGAAATAAAGTAAAATAAATAAATAAAAAAGTTTCCCACCAACTACGGCTCGTAAGTTTTACAAAATTTTAAAAGCAGCCTGCAGGACCGACAAGCGTGGACCACATTGGGCTATAATATCTATAAAAAGGGGTTGACTGTGGAAGAATGCAAAACAAATTTTGTATCATGAAAGTACAAAATAAATCATTACTTCAACAACAAATTGTACATGTGTCATTTATCATTGGGTGAATCAGGGTACTCCAAGCTGCGGCCGCAATTTACTTCTGCGTCCAGCCAAACAATTTCAGCATAATTGAAATCTTGTTGATTAGGTGCTGCGGCCACCTTCCTCTAACAGCTGTGGCGAACCAGTGACCTCAAAGATAAAAATGCCTATTGTTTTAACCAAGGGAAGTCCAAGCTGCGACCCACTGCTTACTCAAATTTTTTTGTTATATTTTCATAACTACATAGAATTTGGTGTTACTCCTGTCATAATAACACATAGAGAGCCAATTGCTATATACAAAATTGCAATAGTGTCTACCACCCTAAGTCTTGCTTACAATCGCATCAGAGGCATTTATCGCATCGCTAATCAGTCAAATCAAACATTTCATAATTATTGCTTATGTTGCACCGGAAGAACCAACCAAGTTATTCTGATGCTGATAAGTATGGTAAGCTAATTGTTATTACACAGGTTATAAATTTATTATTTAAAATAACTAAAGAAATAGAAAACAACAATTACTAAACTCAATAAATAAAAAGACCAGGAGTCGATTAAGATTTCATGAGGCCCTAAACCAGGTATGTCCGACCTGCGGCCCGCGAGCCGCACTGTTGCCAACTGCTTACTCAAATCTTTTAGTTGTATTTTCATAACTGTATTGAATTCGATGTCACTGCTGTCATAGAAACGTAGTAGAAATCATAGTGAATTAATTGCTGCGTTTAGTGACGTCCAATAAACTGATCTATGAAAACTTTTCGGGCAGAGCTTGTCATAAAAACGCTTCCCCCAAGCATCATTTTAAGAACTCACATTATTTTGCAATTATATTAATATTGATTTTGCTATTTCCAAACACTTTTCACAATATTAAGTAATAGTTGTTAATGACTTTAGTAGCAGTAAGATAGTAACTTTGAACTAATTCGAAGGATTTGAAATAAGATTACATTAGTGGCAGTAATGCTGCTAGTGATAAAAAAGGGAAATGTGTTAATTTAGAATGAGTTTGTATAACGAGAATCAGAAATTTTTAGAGATTCTAAGTCCCGTTGTTCCTAGAGAGCGAAGCTCAACTTATTGGATGCCCAAAAGTATGGGTAGGTGGTTCGTTGGATTGGGACGCAGGCATCCAGTGACAATGCGCAAGGGTCATTCAGGACACTGTCTATAAGGCGAGGGTGAGCGCTGCGACACCAGACAGGTACGCGGTACTCAGCTGTGGAGTAAAACAGAGATAGGACAGCTCTGCAAAGTGTTTTAGCGTGAGCACCCTATCCTGAGCTGCCTCAGCAGTTGCTTCAGTAGTCTGACACATAAAGATTGTTTTTATGCAATGGCACTAAATGTAACGGAATAGGAGCAATCTGTCAAGTTTTACCACAAAACAAGTAGGAGTTGGACAAAATGGTTAAAGTCTATTGTTGTTGTAAGCATTTCGCTCACGTTGGGCCTCTTGATTATTTAAAAGAAAGGATGCCATCATCGTCTACTAAGCTTTAGTTTCTGAGTCTGAAGATACGCCAAATTTGAAGAGGAAAAATCCTTTTAAGACCTTTAAATTTCCAGAGGAGTGCAAAGTCATATCTTGACTTCCTATTTCTAGAAAATTCCTCAAAAAAGTCTTTCGATTTCCAGAGTAGTGCACAATGCTAAATTGTTTTAGTAGGTAAACTTTCTGGAAATCTTGGAAGGCAGATTGTACATATAGAAGTTGAAAAAGAGGGAAGTCGAGACTGATCCCTGAAAAATTTTCAGACAGCAAAGTTTGCTTTGGTTGTTGTCACAGGTAGTAACGGTGAAACTTTGGTTTGGGACAAGCTCTATGATTATTTTGACCATGTGGTTATCCGGCAGAAATCTGAAGCAGCTTGCAGGTAATGCCACAATTCCAGATAGAGTCATATGCCGCCATCAGATTAAAAAATCGACAAAAAAATTTTCGATATTTTTTGCCGATAAAACGACTGAGGTTTAAGATCAAGACCAGGAACAAACAAGGCAAAACCGAGACCAAAAAGGTTTACTGTATTCTAGTCCATTTTAATTATTCCAAAAACAATAATTTTTTAAAAAATAATCTAAAATTACATTAAATATAAACAAGCATTTCTAACATCTTGAAAAGCACTTTGCATTGTGCGGTTGCATCATTAAACTATTCGCTTAAAAAAAGTATCAACTAAAGCAGAAAAAAGTCAAAAAACGCAAGGCATGCTGGTTAACAATGTTGAAAAAAGCAGGATATTCATTAAAATTTTTTTCAAAACTCAAAAATGCTGAAGGTACGGTCATCATGGTAATGGTTCAAATTTCATTCATATATGCATATTAGCTCAGCTAATTGTTTTGGGCTGTTGCAGTTGTTGAATTTATTGGTTATGTTTGGCTTAAATATAATAGAGTTTGTCTAACTAATAACCTCAAAAAGATTTAAAATAATAGCAGATTATGTTAAATAAAAACTGTTTGATAAGTTGCTGTTTTTTCTTTTGTTTTTGTTTTTTTCAGTATTAATCATGTTTATCTTCTCAAACCCGAGATTGAGACCACCAGCATAAGTTCGAGACAGAGGCAAGACGGAGATCACAAAAAATTGGTCTCGAGTTTGGTCTCAAGACCAAGACTGGCCTCGAGACCTTTATCACTAAAATCTACGCGCGTCACCCTGTTGTGTTTTGGAGAAAAACACAATTTGACACTTTTCCTGGCTTGGTGGTCTTGGCAAACAGTCTCAAATTTCAGTCATATCTCTCTCAAAATGAAAAACCAAAATACAAAATTTCAACCCGACAACAATATCTTGGCATCTCTGGAAGCAGATCGGGTTGATAGCTTGCCTTATGTATAGCGCCTCTTGCGTTTTTTTTGCAAGTCAAGAGGATGAATATACGTAGATATGAAATAAAAAAATCCACATTTAGCAGAATGCCTACCATCTTAATAAGAAAATGGTTGCATTTACTATATGGTAATGGAAAACTTTTTTTTATCTTTTGAGCTTTTGTGCCATCTTCAGAAATAGTTCGTTGCAGCTATTAGAACAGTTAGGTTTTCCGCATGCCAACCCTCCTTTATATATTGTCAGAGATTGAAAATTGGCAGCGGGGTGCATCAGTTGTTGCTATCAAAACGTCATCCAACGTTTCAGTTGTTCATTGGAAAGATAATACAGTTGTAAAGTAATTGCATTTTTTATGTTTTTAGGAAAAGAGCCACAAAGTAAATTTTAATTCATTTCATTTGTATATTTATCCACCTGACCCGCGGGAAAGCGACTGAGACGTTATACATAAGGCAAGCAATTAACTCGACCTGCTTCCAGGTATACTGAGATAGGCCAATTGCTGTCTACTTGAAATTTTTTATTTGTTGTTTTTTGGTTTTATAGAGATAATGTAGAACTGCTAGCTAAAACCACCAAGCAGGGAAAGTGCCGTAAAGTGTCTTTTCCAAGGTCACAACTGAATGGCGCAAGTAGGTTTTAAACCGAGACCATATCAATTGCAATCAAGCGCTCTAACCACTCGTCCACGTTGGCCACTACACGATTATTGACAAAACATTTAAACAAAGAATCCAATTACAAAAGCTAAAATTAATAGATTGCCAAAGAAATTAAAGAGAAAATTAAAGCATCAAGAGAATTTTTTTGTAAACTCTTTTGAAAAATGAGAATTTTAACTATCAAAATCAAAGACCAAAATTAATTAAAAGAATTTCAGTCGCCAGCGAAGTAGCCAATGTTGTAGCCAACGTAATATACATCAAGATCAGCAAAGGAATTGTGCAAAAAATTTGATATTATTGAAAAAATTCTGGGAAAGGAACATTTTAAACTAAAAAAAAGATACTGGTAATAAATCTTCTGGAAAACATTAAAAAAATAGACTATTAGATAATTAATAGAAAACCTCCAAAAAAATAAACTGTTAAAAAATGACGAAAAGAGACAAAAGATTGAATTATTGACAAGTTATCAAGGGTAATACCTTCATCGCCCTTTATATACAGTTTCAAACTGACTCTGCATGTGAATTTTAAGGATCGTAAGTTTTATGGCAAGCAAAAATACTTTCCATAGAAAGATGAGTAGGAAATCATTTCTAACTCAGCCACTGCTTTAATAAATGTGACCAAAATCACTTTTGGCCTGTAATATATTCAACTGAATGAGAAAACGCACACACAGGGGTAATTTGACCTCTTACCATTGAAGCAAACCACACATTACTGTGCAAAAGTACAAAGACTAATTCGATTTTGACCAATATCACTTTGGTACTTGCATTGAATTGCGCTAATTCTTGCATTTGCACTATTTACCATTGCATTGCGCTAATTTTTTACTGTCGGGACAAGTACTGGTTAAAATTTACGTGGTAAAATTCAAACAATAATTAAGCTTGCTGATTAGGAAATTTAAAATATTGGTTAAGATATTTAGCTGGCTAATTTAAGATATTGGTCAAAATCGAATAAATCTTTGTATTTTTGCACAGTATTGAGTCATTTGCCTTGACGGTAAGAGATCAAAACACCTCTTTGTGTATGTTTTCTCAATCAGTTGAATATATACAGTACATGCCAAATCTGATATTGGTCATATTCATTAAAGCAGTAGCAGAGTTAGGAGTAATTCCCCACTTATCTTTCTATAGTAATGATTCTTTATTTTTTGGTTATGTTATTTGTTTATCGGTTAGTTTGTTATCAAAAATGGTTGGTTTATATATAATGACTTTTTTGTTTTGACTTAGATTTCAATGTCATGTTTTGAATGCAGTGCCGTAGCTATTAGAAGTTAAACCGTGAATTTAGTTGAGCACAAACACACAAAAAAACAACCAGCATTTTTAGCCTGACCGCGGCCCGAAACTTTTAAGAATTCTGAAAAGTGATCCGCCCTGGTATATATCTATAAACCTTAATTTACTAAACATTCAAGAAAAATGCATGTCCCACCGCTTCAGAGCAAAGATAGTTTTGACGCTAAAAAATTATGTCTTGAACGATTTTTCTAATTAAATTTGTTTGTTTATACTTATGTCCATGATAAACATCTTTATCTGTAAATCATTTGAGCACACCTGTAACATAAATTGCATCCTTTTGCTTAATATGTTTTTTCTGCCTTGCTTGGGGTTGATTGCGGTGGAAGGCCCAGATTGTAGGTGCTTTCACGCAGCCTGGGCCGTGAGTAAGTTTGTTCTTTGATTTTAAAAATAACAGACCGAAATCGAACCTACCAAAACGGAAGGGTATCCACCCGTTCCGATGTTCAGTGTGGGTCTGCTAATGGGCAAACATCCTTTTCAGGACGGGCAATGACAGGATAAAACTGCCCTTTTCAGGCACATTGGCAACAAGTTCCGAAGACCCACTATTCTTCAGCTGAACATCGAAGGCCTCACTGCAAGCAAGATGAACGTTCTTCATCACCTCGCTATGCAGTCTGAGGCACTCGTCATCCTACTGCAGGAGACCCACTGCACTGATGCAGAGAAGTTGGTACTTCCAAATTACCAACTAGCTGGGTTTTCTTTAAGCAGGAAGCATGGCCTTGCCACGTTTGTCCACGAGCGACTGAGATACACGCTTTTGGACCAAACTCCACTGACATCGGAGATCGAGTGGTTGTGTGTGGACGTTGATGGCTATAAAATAGTCAACGTCTACAAACCACCGCCAACGCGATTGCGAACCCTGGATCTCCCAGTGTTTCCTCACCTCTGTCTGTACGCTGGCGATTTTAACTGTCGTCATGCTGACTGGGGTTATGACGACAACAGTCCGGACGGTAAGTGCTTGGCTGGATGGGCAAGTATTAATTGCCTTGCCCTCCTATATAATGCCAAGGACGCTGCCAGTTTTTATTCCGGCCGCTGGAACACTCGCACCAATCCGGATCTAGCTTTTGCTAGCGTAGTTCCAAACAGTCGCTTACCGGATAGACGTGTCCTTAAAAATTTTCCCAGGTCACAACATCGACCTTCGCTTATTACACCACCAAGTTTTGCTATGGCAGTGCCAACATGCCTGTTAAGCGATGGAACTTCCGCAAGGCCAAATGGAGTCACTACATTGCTTTGACGAATAAATTCGCAAAGACTTTGTTGCCGCCTGATTCACTTGATGTGGACGCGGCTTACCGGGACTTCTGTAACACCATTAAGAAAGCAGCCAAAAAGACTATTCCACGCGGGTATCGAAATAACTATATTCTGTGTTGGGATGCAGAGTGTGAATCCCTCTATAAAACCTTTCTGCAGTCTCCTGAGGGAGACGACTCAAGTTTGGCTGCTACAGCTCTGCTTTCCAAGCTTGACAGAAAGCGGAGGGATCGATGGTCCGAAGCAGTTCGGAGCATTGACTTCTCACACTCTAGTCGAAAAGCGTGGAGTATTTTGAACAACCTTATTGGTAGATCACGACACTCTCCTCGTCACTGTCCCGTTTCAGCCGATGCTATTGCATCTCAGATGGTTAGAAATGGGAAATACGAGGCTGTTGACTGCAAGTCATCTCGAATTGTCTTTCAAAAAGTGTCTGACTTTTGGAGGGCCACAACACCAGACGCAGTAAATATCTCTGACAGTTTTTCACAGAGAGAATTTACTGCTGCCCTTCAACATTTAAAACCAGGTAAAGCTCCGGGTCCTGATTCCATCTGCCCCGAGCTTATACACCATGACGGAGCTGCTTTGAAGTCCTGGTTACGTGAGTTCCTTTCTTCCTGTTTGCGCCGACTCAAAATTTCTAAGATCTGGAGAAGAGGGTTTGTGGTCGCGATCCCAAAACCAGGAAAGCCCGTGAGGGACCCAAAGATTTATCGACTGATATCTCTGCTCTGTGTCCCCTACAAGATCCTCGAGAGGCTTATCTACGCCCGCGTTGAACCATTAATCGATCCACTGCTCCCTAAAGAGCAGGCTGGGTTCCGACGCGGGAAGTCAACCGTAGATCAAGTTGTTCTGCTAACCCAGAACATCGAGGATTCTTTTGAGGCTAAAAAGAAGGCCGGTGCCGTATTTATCGATCTGACAGCTGCTTATGACACTGTTTGGCATCGTGGCCTTACCTGCAAGCTGCTGAGACTACTTCCAGATAAGCACATGGTCAATATGATCATGGAGCTTGTCCGAAATCGAAGTTTCACCCTTACCACCGGTGACAGCAAGCAAAGCAGGCTACGTCGTCTTAAAAACGGCGTTCCTCAGGAATCGGTCTTGGCTCCCCCTCCTATTTAACATTTATACCTACAATCTTCCTTTCATGATTTCCAGAAAGTTTGCTTATGCTGATGATCTAGCATTGTTGCACTCTTCTGGAAACTGGAAGGACTTGGAGGGGACATTAAGCCAAGACATGTCCACACTGTCAGCGTATCTCCAGACTTGGAGGTTGAAGCTCAGTCACACTAAGACGGTGACGGCAGCCTTTCACTTAAACAACCGAGAGGCCAAACGTGAGATAAAGGTCTACAACAACGGTAGACTTTTACCGTTCTGTCCAATCCTATTTATCTTGGGGTAAAACTGGACAGATCGCTTACGTTTCGTCACCATTTAGTGGCATTGCACAAAAAAATATCTTCGCGCGTCACACTGCTGAGGCGACTTGTGGGCTCGGGATGGGGTGCTGGTGCTAAAACACTACGCATAGCCACCTTGTCTCTAGTCTAATCAGCAGCTGAGTACTGTGCGCCAGTCTGGTGTCGCAGTGTTCACACTCGCTTCATCGACAGTGTCTTGAATGACGCCTTGCGCATAGTTACTGGATGCGTGCGTCCCACTCCAACGGACCACCTACCTGTACTCTCAGGCATCCAGCCAGCTGAGCTTCGCCGAATGGGAGCGACACTCTCCTTGGCTTACCGTGGATCTCTGGACCCCGATCATATCTTGCATGGTCTTTTAAGTGGGTCCTCAGATACTCGCCAAGTGAGACTAAGATCCAGACGCCCGTTTGTGCCAGCTGCGCGGAATCTCTTGGACAACCTTGCCAGACTTGGCATCCGCGCCTCTGAATGGACAAATCACAAATGGAAAACGGAGTACTGAAAATGCTTCCAGGCTCCGTGCTTTTGTGCCCGAGACCAGTGCCAGGCCTGTTGGGATGGGCTTACCCCGAGCAGCTTGGGTTAAGCTCAACCGCCTGCGGACTGGTGTTGGGCGATTCCATTCGTCCATGCACAAATGGGGTCTCGCTCCTTAAAGTAATTGCGAGTGTGGCGCCTCTCAGCAAACCGCAGACCATGTATCAACAGCGTGCCCTATACATCGGGAACCACATGGAGCACGAGGTCTGACGGGTTTGAATGACGAAACTCGATGCTGGCTTAATAACACCACTGCCAGCATCAGATTCAGGCAGTGCAGCAGTCTGGGGTAGGAAAAGGATAAACCCTCGGCCCCAGTCCTGTTTGTGTCTGACCTGGAGTTGATATTCTTCAAACGACAATTGCGGTGGAAGATTCCATGCGCCTAATATTGCAATTTGGAAATGGTCTATTGCCGACTCTTATACAAGAATGTTTCTTGCCTGCCGATAAAGCTTGCATTTTTTATTGCTTGAAGCTTTTGTTTAAGGAAATCTTACTTCTTTGGTCTTACAAAAGTTACAAACTTTAAGCAATTTTAATTGTTGCAATATTATTTATAAATGTTAAATATATTTGAATAAAGTAAAACGCATCTGTTAAATCTAAATATTTAAAAATTCTAATAAAATCAATCAAAACATATGATTCCTAGTATTACAATATGTAAAAAAAAATCTGGAAAACTTTTAAGTGATCGAAATTGTACTCTTTACATATATTTTACTTTATCATATCTACAAGTCACCATCCGACTTGCCAAAACAAAATTGTTGGCTTATTGCTGAAATCATCCTGCAAACAATTATCGAAATCAGCGTTTCTTAAGATGAGCAACTTGATTCCCTAAGAAGGAATTTTACATCTTTAGAAAATAGAATACGCTGGAAAATTCAGGAAAGGGTTTTGAAAATCTTAGTAGGCTTTAATGTGGAGCGATCCAAAAAATTAGGAGGTTCATTAAAGTGAAGACTTGTTTTTTTTGTTCACTAAAATTTTAACGTAGAGTTTACCTATAGATTATCTGGAATTTGGTTGAAGAACAAAAAAAAAGTTTTCACTCTTGTTTCAACGTGAATTTCACCAATAAAATACTTGAAATTTTATTGGAGACTTAAAGAAAATCTTCACTTAACCCTAGAATGCATGCACAAAAAAAACTGCGTTAATTCACTTTTTAAATCACTTTTTAAAAATTTTTTAATAATTTGAGAAATGCTTTCATCTTATGAGGTAGTGCAATAATGTAGACTAAAACCAAAGTTTTCACTCTCGTTTCAATGTGAATTTCACCAATAAAATATTTAAAATTTCATTGGAAACTTAAAAAAAACTTCAGTTAACCCTAAAATGCACGCACACAAAAAACTGCGTTAATTCACTTTTTAAATCACTTTTTAAAAATTTTTTAAAAATTTGAGAAACCCTTTCATCTTATGAGGTAATGCAATAATTTGCTAACAAAGTCAAGAAACTCGGTGAGAAAATTCACAAAACGCTTCAAGCAATCAACATGAGTAGCATCGTTCAGGTCAATTTGATCCATGTTATGCATTCTAGGGTTGAAATAACAGAAGAAATTTTTCTCAAACTTAAATTTAGGAAAAATGACGGTACGTGAGTTCTAAAAAAAGGAATGCAAAAAAAAATTACAGAACCACCGATCTAGACTCTAAACTCGCGGTTCTTACTTTTTTTACACCGCGACCCATTTTGCAACCAATGTTAACCTAATGATTCCCTTTTTTCAAAAAATTCTTATAAAACACATGCAGGTTATTTCATGAGTTTGCGAAGGCGCATTAAACAAAAAAATGATTTAAAACAATTCATTTTGTAAATAAAACTCATTAATTAAATTTGACATCCACAAAACAACACTGTGATATGACTTGTGCTGCATTTTATTTTGGCGGCCTCTAGCTGATCTTAGCATAGATCTTGCTCTACAATGTGTTTATTGCTAGCTTTGTTCTTTTTTCCAAGTAATGCATAGAAACCAACCTCATACAGCCATGTTGACCGATAAAGCATCCAAATTTCAATGGTTGCGCTTGCAACTTTGGATAACAAAAATGCAGTAACTGACCGATATGCAAAAAAGTTTTTTTGTATTCGTAGTTGAATCATTTTAACGGTCTATTAACTCAACTATAGAATCATCTCTACTGATTATGTTGATAAGGTCTACATTGCGCTATGCATCGTTAGAACGCTTTTATCTACTCTGCCACACTGTTGACATTCATATGAAACCATGCTTTATAAAGTTTTTTGTTTTTATAAACCCCTATTTATTGGTTTTGTATTTTATTTACCCACAACATAGCTCTTTACTTGATTTTTGAGCAGCAGATACGAACTTTTCTTTTTTTTGGTTTTTACTTAACATTGTTACTAAAAACAATTTCAAAACAACTATTTCACGGCTAGCAAAATCACTGTTGATCATGCTGATAAGGTCTACGCCGCGTTCTTCATCATTAAAAATTTTTTATTCATTCAGCCACACTGTCGACATTTATACTAAACCATGCTTTATAAACTTTTTGTGTTTTTTTTATCCCTACCTATCGCCTTTGCATTTTATTCACCCACAACGCAATTCAATTAAAACATAGCTCTTCACTTGATTTTTGAGCAACAGATACAATTTTTTCTTTTTTTTTTTGGTTTTCACTTGACGCTGTAACTAAAAGCAATTTCAAAACTAAGTTTCGGTGCCTTCTCACTTTGAATAGTTATCCTTACTTATTTTTTGGCCAGTTCAAATGGTTACTCTGTTATTGCTTGTTAAACCCTCGTTCACCACTGTTTATTGGTGTACCTTTATAAAAAATCTTACCGATTAAGAAACGCTAAACTAAGGTTTAAATGCCATGCTAACTAGTCTTCAGTTTCGTTTTGTTTTTGTCTTTTTTTTTATTTCTGCTCCCCACATATTAAAAGTACAGCTATAATTATTTAATAATAAACATAATAAAGACTGCCGATTAGAAAAAGAAAGAAGCAACAAAGCTTGCAAAGATAGTAATGAATTATACATAGAAGTGGTATTACAGGAAGCAAAGTTGTTTTATTTCAATATAAATTTTTTTTTTATAGAAAGAAACGAAACAAAAGAAAAAAAAAACTTTTTTACATGCATTTTATTCGTGTGGACGGGTACGCCCCATGGATGGCAAACACAATCAACGCGGTGTATGGGTTCAACTCCAAGTTTTATTATTCTTTTGTGTCTTTAAAAAACACGCTTTACAACTTTTTGTATTCTCCGCTTGTTGGCGTTACCAAGCCGCTATAAAAAGCAAATAAAAAGAATGAAACAAACAAAAATATTTTGCATATTTAGAAAGTAGATTGGGTTAATTGCTTGACCGAAGCATTAAGTTTTTTGCGCCTTCAGCCTAGTACTGTAAGTCAGGAGGGTAAGAAGATGCGTCTTTGATGATGATGAAGATGATGATGCTAACTAAAGTTTTGCTACAAACCTTACTTGCACAAGGAGAAATAGTGATAAAACAAGAATGTTAGTTTTGTCAATTTTATTATTCCTTTTCTTTATTACGCTTTTAAACTTTTGCACAAACACTTCAACGTACCGTATGTACGTAAGAAATTAAAAAAATTTGTTCTATATCATTTACTTTTAATAGTTAAGAACTCCCTGGGTTTTGTTAGCTGTAGCAATTCGTGACCTAGGACCTAATTTGTGTTTACAGTATAATTTTTTCATTTCTTATTTTTGCTTGTGAGTACTCAGCAATTTCGCTGCGTGTTTCGACCTTTGTTTTCCATCCGCTCAGAAAAAATCGCACTAAATCTATTCTGTATAATAACACAATAAAATCATTTATATTAATAGTAATGTTCATAATTTTTCTCAAAACAAGTTTATAGTTAGATTTTTGTCAAATAATCCTGTTATTATGGCCTTAGATCAAATATCGATTAATAATTTTGAGTAAATTTCAAATAATAATTACGAATGTATTTTTCCTTAAATCTTTTTTTTATATTGTTGATCAAAAGTTCTAGCGACTCCGAGAAAAAAGCCAAACAAAACGGGGGTTGCGACCCCCAGATTGAAGACCACTGCTTTATACCTACCGTCGCAATTTGTGCATGCCAAATACGTGATTATAGCATGATCATCGTATGCTTAATACTTTATCAATCGTACTCTATTTTCCATAATATTTAAGGGGTGGAATTTTGGATTATAGTTTTTGACATCCTGATTTCGTGCGAGGACGTTTCTGTGTCCAACTGTCAGTAATTTGGAGCTACATATGCATTTGCTCATGTTCTCTATATATAGTGATGTGCTGTAGGTACCATTTGAGAGAAAGGTGACAAAATTCTGTATGACGCAATTGCGCTATTCTGTATTAGAAATGTTTTTAAATTATAATCAATTGATAAATTTGATTAATCCTATTTGAATAAATTTTCCATACTGTGTTAGGGTTAGTTCCTATAAAACAAAACTCCCTAATCCTAACATTATTTTATGAGACACAAAATACTGCTGTCAAATAAAATTTTTATTTTTGTAAAATGAGTTAAGTGCGAATAGTATGAAGCATACAGTATAAAGCAATTGTTAAAAAATGTCAAGCAGAGAGAAGCAAGTTTCTTGCACTTTTTCAGCACAGAACAACATAGCAATGAGCACAACAGAAACAAGATTATGTCGAAGTGTGCTTCACATATCTCAGCTACGCAATAAAAAAATAATTAATTTTAAATAATTGGTAAAACTTAATTTAGGTATACAACTTTTTGGTTAATATCGGTAAGCGTTCCTAACTCTTACAAAAAATACTTCGTTCAATTTTAGCGCTGCCGAAATCAAATTGCTTTTTCTGACAACTTTTTGTATCTAAAGAAAAGGTATTGATGGATTTAGTATGGAGCAAATAGAGCAGCAGCACATGGTCCCCCTAAAAGACGTCACAACAGTGGCCCCCTAACATATTACTTCCTCTCTTCATAATAGCACCATGAGAATTTAAAAAATTATTTAAAATAAAGTGAAGATTCCTTAATTTTGAAACAATAATCCACAATACAAAATATTCGGTTTTTGAATATTGCCCTCCACTTTTTTATTGTGAACTATTTTAAGCAGTGGTCAAACTTGTTATAACAGTTAAGTGAAATCGATTGAAATTTAACAGCAACAACTCTTCAACTAAACATAAGCTCAAAGAGATCAATTTTTGTAAGCGATCAAACCACTCAGTCGAATTTTCATTCATTGAAATATTCAGTATACAACATAAAAAATTTTATCGTCTTAATTAATAGTTTTTGAAACGATTAAGACTATTGGCTTATATTTTAACAGTAAAATGATGGCGGAGATTCAAGGACATAATTTTGATAGGTTGTGTACGTGATGACATTTACAGTCAAATTCAATTAGCCCATAACTTACTTTCAAGATAGAGGTCAGTCCAAGTCCACTAAAAAATGAATCTTTGTAGTCTAAACGCATTAAAACTTGAGTACGAATTCATAAAAAATTCAATTTACGGTACAAAACATAGGCCCAAAATGTTTTTATGTATTGCATATTATGCCTAATAAAAGTTAAAAAACACAAAAATACTGTAACTTTCAAATTGTGAGTTGATTTGAAAACTTGAGTCGAGTCCTTGTTTTTATTAATGATAAATTTAAATCGAGTTCAAGTCTCTTCATAATTTTTACAAGTAAAAAATTCCTTTCAAATTAAGTGTTTGCATTGATTTTTTCAATATTGCCTATGGCAGGCTACCTTTGATAACATTGTTAAAACCGTAGTCGAATTCTTGCTGTCTCATTTTTGGGAAATCCTGAATAGGATTTTGTCTTAAGCCCCTAATTTAGATAACTAACCACTTCCCATCAAATGCGAAAGAAAATAACGACCGAAAAAAAGAGAAGTAAAAAAAAGTTTCCACTTTGTTTCGAACAAGCCTGCTTTTTTATTATTATTCAAAACGTGGCTCCCATTTTTTTTGCACCTGGCCCCCTTTTATAGGGCCATCACTGGGGAAAGTAAATTGCTAATACATTTACATTGTAACGTTAACTTATAGTTAAACTAAATATTTAAGGCAGCCTTGCTGCTGTGTCATAAGTCTTTGACTCGAATGGCTAATCAGAACAATGAGCTAATGAAATCCAGGTAAACAGAAATGTATTGAAAAATAAAAATGTTTTTCTGCATTAAGGGGTCGGAAGATGCCGGCCAGCGGGCCGTATGCAGCCCACCACGAAGCTCTGTGCTGCCCGAAAAATTCTTGAGCAAATAATTTTACTGTCTCTTTACTTTTAGTTGTGTTAATCTTTAAAAAAAGGGGTCATTACGTTTAACCAGATGATTCACGGTTGGGGACAAAAGTGAAGATTTTGGATATTGATTAAAAGTGTACACTTTTTTTTAAAGAGATCACTAAATTTTAGAGCAAAAATTAAGAATTGCAAAACAGATTTAAAGTGAAGACTTTTTTTTAGAGATCATTATAGTGTGCCCTGCGAACAAATTTAACTTCTGAATGCGGCCCTCGAACTAAAAAGTTTGTCCATTGCGGTGCACACCCTGTAATTTGTCCCCTATAAAGTGTAAAAAAATTTTTTTTAATTTTAAATCAAATGTAAACTATTTTTTCAGTGCAAAAGATTAGATGCTCTTTATTTTACTCTTAAACGAGAAAATTATGATGTAACAATAAACTTTAAAAAGCGATTTGAAAATATTATAGCTAGTTTTTAAAGTTTTCGCGCTTTTGGTGCAAATGTACCCGTTGTACAATAGTTGAGTCCCAAATTTTTCCAAATCTGGTAGGCTACTACTCTGCCAGCATATGATAAAAGGTTGGATAAAGTTTTGATCTTGAAACGCTACATTTTTAGACGCTTCATACTTTAACTGCTTTGTAATCTTACCTTTTTCAATCGTTCCTACCAGTTTTTTAGAAATCCTAAATATTTTTTATAAAAATGTTTCCCTCTTTAAAACTGCGATAAAAGGTTGCACTTTCATAAAAAGCCTTATGCATCTGGTCAGCAATTACGTACTGAAGTAGGTACACTATTGAGAATTTTTTCTACATCAGACATTTTGTCAGCTAACCTATAACAATGAGGTAATAACGGTACATTTTGCACAAAAAAGCAGCATTTTTGTGTAATACTATCTTAAACTTGTCTGTGGTTTTGAAGCAGAATGCCCTGGGGTGGAACTATGGGGAAGATAAGGAGCCTGATTCCTTTTATCCATATTTGAGGTAACTTTTCAAGAAATTATATTTTTAGGCGATATATTATTATCTTCTAAAATGTTTTTTGCCTTCGTCGCGAACATTTAACTTATGCGGTCACATATATAAGGGCAAATGACCAAAAATATGCCACTACTTTAGCATGTCATCAAAAAAATACATCACAGGGTGTTTAGATGGTAAAATCCGTAGACTGTTGGGCGCTACTTGATCAAACGTTTCTTAGTTTCCGTAAAAATCCTAACTCTATATCTATGTAAATGCTTCTTTAATATCTTTGTAAAAAACCTTTTCAGATCTTAATAAACCTTCTCAGATGCGCAATAAGCATTGGTATATTGAAGAAGATGCTTTTGGCAGATGTTAGCCTTAGACGTTCTAGAAGATTGAAATAGTGATTATTGTGCAAAAAAGACATTGCAAATTTTTAGAAAAAGTAGCATTTTAACAATTATGTTAAATCTTTAGCGCCGAAGTCGCTAAACATCTTATATCAGAAATTATAGGACTTAATCTTAGTGCAGTATGATTGAAAAAAGGGGGTAAGTTGGGAAAAAAACTCTCCCAAACAAAAAACAAATTTTTATGATACCTAAATAAATGTTTTTTTAATATTTTCCTAAGCCTCCTAAAACAAATTCCTGGATCCGCCACTCCAGTCTTCGGATAGATTTCAAAAACTACTCCTTCTTAAAAATTTATGCTTATTTTGTTTTCACTTTTGAAACCGGAGCTGGAACTAGAAATTTAGGTGCGTTAGGAGCCGGAGCTTCTCAGTTTTAAAAAGCTAGCTCCGGAGCCGGAATAGAAGTTGGCTATTTTAAAAAGCCGCTCCGGATCTAGAGCTAGAGCCACAACAACATAAGGCCGGCTGCCCAGCCCTGCTTAATACTAAATTAGATAAAAAAAGTGAACAGTTTGACACATAGGGGATTGTTTTCGTTTCGTTAAATACAACTTTTAAATGTCAAATGGACTCCATGTATGACGCGAGAGTTTTAGTTATTACTATTAAATCGGATTATTCAAAACCCGTACCGCACTACTATTTTAACAAGTATTATTTTTAGAAAGGTACCGAGTATCGGTACTGCGGTACTTTTAAAAAGTACTATGCCCACCTCTGTATTTTACTAAGTATTTTCAAAGCAGCTTGTAGCGGACTTGGCGTCTCTGATTTGACGAAAAACGTATTTACTTTATATTGGCTGTCGTTGCGCTGAAAATCTTGAACGTAAAGTGTGGCTTAAAGAAACCTGAAGCATACATTTGCTTTTTCTTTTATATAAGCAAAGAGTCGCTTTTAATGACTAAAAAACCTGAAATTAAACTGTGATTTAAGCGTCGCTATAGCAAAAAAATATTGAAATCAAGTTAGATTTTTACAGCTTGTCATTTTGTACTCAATTAAGTCATTATAATAATGCCTAAATGGTTTGAATAGTTTAAAAAAAGACGTTGACAGTATTATTAAAGAAGCATCTTTAAGTAGAACTCACAGTAAAATACTAGAAAAACTAAAAATAAAAACTGCTGGTAAACTTAAACCAAAATTAAATTTGTAGCAAATTATAAAACAAAGAAAAAAAATCTTTTGCAACATTTTATGACTTGACATATTTTTACATAGCCGCAAGCGTAAACTTAAAGCCGTGCTTTTTTACAATCAAACCAAGTTTTTATCATCAGACTAATAGAACTTGCAAGTAGAAAATAGCCAGTACGAGTTAGTTATGATATTATAGATCGTGTTTTAATAAACAGTTTGATTATTTATAATCTCTCTGTAAAAGCAACATTTTCCGGAAAGTTTATACACAAAAAAATTAATAAATAAATTACAAGTACTCTTCATGATTTTTCAGATTCTTGGCTTCTTGCAAGGCCTACCAAATTCATAATAAACTTTTCTAAAACACTTAATTAAAAGAAGAAAGTGAGACAATCTGAAACAAACAGCACCAAGACTACTGCTTCCTTGATCAGCTAAATTGTGCCAAAATCCAATAGAAGAACTACAAACTGTACACTTTATCAAAACTCAATATGTGAAAAAGATTTCGGCAAACAATGCTTGATTGCCTGTCATAAAAATTTGAAAACATGCTTGTTTGTTTTTATATTCATTTACAGGGTGTAAACGATAAATTACTACTGATTTTAACTATTGTTTTTTTCATTTTCCAGGTAAAAGCTGTAAGTTTTTGATGGCAAAGTTGAAAATTTAATGTTTAAATTATATATTCAATAATTAACCAGTAAATAAACCTCGAAAATGGCTAAAGGTGAAGAATTCAATCGTAGAAATGTTATTCCTGAATTGTACCGCGCCGGTAACTGTGCAACAGAAATCATTAAGGCCACTGGATATGTTAAAAGTACCGTTTACCATATTTTTTCGCGCTTGAAGGCTAGAAAAGGAGTCGAACGTAAATCTCTTGATTCAAGAAGTGACATTAAACGTACTCCTCACTTTTTTTCAGGTCTGAAACGCTCCATTGAGGCCAATCCATCGAAGTCGATGACTTCATTGGCAAAAAGCCGTAGTGTTAGCAAAATGACCATATCCAAAGCAATTAGAGTTAACTTGAATATGAATTCTTAAATTAGAAGGCGTTGAAACATCCTAACAGCTCGTTTGAAGGAAATTAGAAAAAAAAGAAGTGCTTTTCTGTGTAACTATCTGAGAAACGTGGAGGAGTCGTTCGCTTCTTCGTTGACGAGAAAAAATTTGTTGCTGATGAGGTGGCTAATCGGAAAAACTCTAGAGTAATTGTTTTGAATCCATCTGAAGTTCCACCTATCATGCAGAATAAAAATCCAGCTTCCTGTCATGGTTTGTGGAGGCATTGCAAGTGATGGTAACGTCATGCCCCCTCATTTTATTGAAGTTGGTTTAAAAATTAATACAGTGCAGAACATGAAAATTCTCGAGAGGGTTGTGTTAGCTTGGATTATAGAGAACTATGATCCCAAACATGTCATGTTTGTTCACGAATCAAGAAAGAATAAAACAATCGTGCATAAAATTCATGAAACAAAATAAACAAACCATTTTATATATCATAAAAAGTCTTAAAATTTAAAAATGCAACCTGTCGAGTCGGGCAACGTTGGTGCAAGTCCCATTGTCTACGTATAAGGCTAATCCAAAAAATGTGTTTTTGATTTCTCTTAAAACTTCAATTGCATTGTTCAGCTCCTATTAAAACAAAAAATAACTTATTCATTACAAATGCTTCCATAAATATGATTTTCCAATCCAAATTTTGAAGAAAATTGGCCTTTATAAAATCGAAAGTATTTTTAATATTTTTGAAGAAAATAATGAATTTTAAACAATTAAGTTAATTGAATTAATAGATACAAAAAATTTAGTGCTTTATGTTAAGTTATAACTAGATAGAACGTTTTTTTTATATAATATAGTTCTTTTTTAAATCTCTTTTAGCTCTTTCTGTTTACCTCAGTTAGGAACATTGCCTGTCCTAAGACAAGCTGAGACACTTAATCAATGCAAGAAAGGTTTTAGTAGGTGGAAAAAAGTTCCGCCCACCATAACGTGATAAAGTCGGTTTTTTCCTCCGCGACGTGCAAAAGGTTGTCAACCCCTGTGATATGTCATGACGCATGAAATCTTTGAGCAATTTGGCAATATGTAGTTGTGTCAGTCGCGCGAAACACGTGATATTCACTGTTCGTGATTGTTTAAATGTTGAAAGTTACACTAAATATGGAATCTTGGAATCTAACAACTTGTAGAAGCAGTGTTGTGCCCCTCAACAAAAAATATTAACGGAGCTAGCGTAAACGTCAATGCTTCAAAATTTTTACGGCGTGAACTTAAGCGTAAGCGCTATCAAAATTTGACAGCGTTAGCGTCAGCATCAACTTTAACATTAATTCTACAGTTTTCAAGTTTAAAAGTTATTAAAAGGTAGGTAAAATTTATGACTTTCTGTAGATTTCAAACAAAACCGCCTATAAATTCTTAAATAAAAGCAAAACAAATCGGATTTCAATCTAGCAAAGAGCAACGCAACAAACTGCAACAACATACGACCGTAAATTATTTTTATTCTTGCGCAAAATAATAATATTTCAAAATATTTATTAGTTATGTGACTTTTTTTGATCTTGATACCCATTGAGCTCTACAAAGCCTTTGTAAGAAATCCGAGTATTATATTGCAACAATAAATTTTTGAATTTTTTATTTTGAAAATTAAAAAAAAAATTTTTTGCTAAAGAATGCTTCAATTGAGTTTACGCAAGATTCTTTTTTGGGATCTTGTAAAAGGCTGTAGCGTGGTTTATTCGGCACACAATTAAACCTTCAACACTTTTTATTTTACGGGGAGGAAAACTTAATTAAACAGACGAAATAACATTTAAACTTCAAAACAAGAATTAAGGCGAAGTCTTCCCCTAATAACGTTGGAAGGATGAGTCTCAAGTTAATTTTTCGATTAGGACGTTTTAATCACTGTCTATTTCTCTGTCAGTTTGGAAGGCGATTCGGATCAGCAAGTATATATCGTCGAAGTGATTTAATTGATTTTTTATTACTACGCCTGACCTTTTTGTCGGCAGCGTGGTCGAGTGGTTAGAGCGCCGGAATTGTAATCGACATGGTCACGTTTCAAAACCTACTCACACCATTCTGTTGTGTCTTTGGGAAAGACACATAATGGCATTTTCCCCTGCTTAATGGTCTTGGCAAGCAGTTCTGAAATAAAGTCATATCTTTATTAAATTACAAGTGGACAATAATATCTTGGCACCTCCTGAAGCAACCCAGTCATAAAAAATCTGCTCGGCCCAAGCAAGGCAAACTCACAACAGAGCAGTGCCGTGTTTCTAGAGCCTAGTCTTACCTAACATTTGCCCCATAATTGCCAAGCATTTTTGCAGGGCAAATGTAGGGAAATGAAACAGGCCTTCAAAGTTTAAGAAAATACAAGGCACGTATTGCAATTGCCCGGCATTTGCCAAGAGTTTTGTCCGTGGCAATGTAAGGGCCGTGCTTTTGCCGTGCTTTTTTTTGACTGGGAAGTCGGGTTAATTGCTTACTCTATGTATTAGCGCCTCCGTCGCTTTCCTGCAAGTCAGGAGAATAAATATAAAGATAAATTAAAAATAAATCAATTTTCAAAGGCAAAACCACCAGGCGTCAGGTCATGTAATCAGGCTACATCCTGTTTGCAGGTATGGCGGAAATAACTACACAAAAGGCGGTAATGGCCTTGATGGCGCGATCAGCCAACAAGCAGTTGGGAACGACAATGGAAAGACGACACAGAAGCAAAATATTAAAAAAATGAAAGTTATAACATGACGGTTGCCATGGGAGCAGATGAACGCTGTGCAGCGAGCGGATGGACTCTGCAAGTTGAGTCAGCAGCAAAGGTGAATGAAACGTGTGACAGCGCGTGAAAACTATAACGTGAAAAACGCAAATAATGTGTGAAACTGTATTCGCGAAAAACTTTGCAAAATTAAAGCAAATGCATGCAAGAAAGACAGTTTGCAGAGATGAGTTCACTACAAGACAATGCATCAATTTTTCCGCATTTTCGGCGCCACTTTGATTTTCTTTGTTGCTATGGATCAAAATTCTAATAGCTTTTGTGATAATTATAAAAAATAATTATAATAGCTACCTTATAAAATTAACACGAAATTATTGCAAGCGCATACGATTGACCGAGGTAAAAAATTTTCTACATTACCGGCAATGTAAAGAATTAAAGCATCAACCTGATAAAATTTTACTAATTTCAAAGTTTTTAAAAATATTCTTCTTGAGTGTAAACAAGAATCGAATCGATTTTTATAATTCTATTTAACTTTAAAATAGTTCTTATTATTGCTGCAAAAAACATATTTACGACTTCTGCTTATTGTTTTGATTTGGATATTATTCATTATATCAATAGCAACAGTAACGAACGATAAGCTGTTTTCAAGGGGTGCTTTTAAACACCTAATATAGAATATTGTGGAAAATATATATAATTAACCAAGTTATTTTTGATTATTGTTTGAACTAACACAATATTATACTATTCTAGTTAAGCGAACACCTTAGAAACAGTTCACCGTCCGCCACTGACGTTGTTGATACGAGTATAATAGCGAATAATGTCCAAAATCAAATTGTTAGTAGGTTTTAAACCGAGACTATGCCGATCACAATCATAGCGCTTTAACCACTCGACTACGCTGCCGACTTTTCTTCGGTGTTATATGAACAAAAAACTTTACCCTACGCCACTGAACAGCGTTTAACTTTTGTTGATATTTCTGTATAAAAAATAAAAAGACCAAATAAAAAATTTAAACTAGACAACAATAACTTGGCATCTCTGGAAGAAGGTAGAGATAGTTGCTTGACAGTTGCTTTATCTATAGCGCCTCCGATACTTTCCTGCATGTCAGGAGGATAACTAGAAGAATAAAAGAAAAATTTTTTAAAAATTTTTAATATTTTGCTCGCTGACTAAAAATTTATATATGAACAACGTTTCGACTTTCAACTTGTTGAGTAGATGTTACCGCAACTCCGACTGCCTTAGCAGTTCTTACCGGGATTTCAAAAAAATAGATTCTGCTCACCAAACTTTGTCTTTTTTTGGGGTTTGTTAGTTTGTCCCACTGTATTGATTTTAAGAATAGCCATTCCGAGCTAACTACCATCCATTTGCCAAATCAACATATTTTTGAAAAAAAGTTGCATTTCGCGCATTCATTTTAACCTCAAGCAGATCATTACAAGGAAGCTCCACACTCTTGCGCATTAAATCAAAAATAATATTAATTGCGGTCACACGAGGTTTATCCGTTATACTGTTGCTTTTATTACGTTTAATTTAAAGAGCAATTAAAGTCATTTTTAGAGAATAAATCTTTATAGGAGTGTTTGCAAATAATTTTTTGGCCATACCCCCCTAATCACTTCTAAAATTCTGATGTTTTTATGTTGTGATACACAATTGTATCAGACGAAAAAAGATTTGGGGGCAATATAGTTTGGCCCAAACTTTTTGACTTTTGATCAAATTATGATCTTGCAGCATTGCATTGAGAGTGAAGACTAAAAAAAGTCTTTTCTTTCAATTAGTGTCCAACTTCAATTCGTATAAACTAACTTAAAAAAGGTCATTTTTTTGAAAAATTATTGAATTTCTGGAAAAAATTGCACTTGTGGGGCGTACGCCCAACGTTGGGAATCACTGCTTTACAGTAGTAAAATTCATTGTCCAACTTCGGTACGCAGAGAACACAAAAGACATTTTCAGCTTTAAAAATATATGTCACTGAGATATAATTTCCATATTAATAGTTTGTTATTGATCACGCATAGATTAACCCAGTTTGCTTGACTGCTTTATATATTCTGAGATCCGACTGTCGAGAACAGCAGATTTTTATCAAACGACACTGAAGTTATATAAAATTCGTATTTTTTGCGATGGGACTTCAACAGTTTTCAAACTTAGTTCAGTTTTCCTAATTTGGCGAATTTTTAATTAAATCTGCAGCACAATATACTATTTCCCCAAATGCAGGTTGTTAACGGGAGAAAAGGATTATTTTTTGCGATGTAAGCTTGTTTCGGAAACAACTGTGAGTTTAAAGCAGGATGCGGTAATAGGCACAATAACTGGTTTTGAAGCAACTTATTTTATACGTCACACAAAAAATTACGTGAAACTTGCTGTTGCAGACTGCAGCTCGTATTTTTTACACGACCTCAGATCAGTTTTACGGCAACAATTCAGCTTTATTTTACTGAAGAAAAATTTTGTAAGTAGATAAAAAATAAAAAAATTGACGCCTAACGCAGAAAACAATAAAAAGTTTACGGCGACACTTGTTCCGTTAACTACAAAAAATTAGCGGTATGAGCGTCATTGTAACCAAAAATTGACGCCGTCAATGCATAAAGCTATATGGAAGTTCATCAGCACAAGAGTTAAAAAGCTGATTCTATTTATTGTGAAAATTAATCTAAAATTACAAATTGTTAGCAGATTCAAACAAAGACAGCAACGCACCGTGAAACAGGATTTAATAACAACTGTTGACTGGTTGTCTCTCTAGGTTTTACTTCGCTCCAGTCTCTCTCCAGTTCCTGTGTTTGGCGTACAGAATTTTATAAGATAATTTAAAGATTATTTTCTTTGATGACTATAATTAATCTTTTTTGTAACAAAGTGCAAGAGTTTAACACTAAGCAATCGACGGTCTTCAAACAACATGCTTGCCGATGAACTAAATTGGCCCTTCTCAAACGGTGGTCCGCGCCCCATTGGTCGGCATTTCATTTTGGTAGGTGCTGCCACCATCTATTCTGTTTTGATCATTAACTAAAATTGACACTAGCTACCGAAAGTTACCTGTTTTTTTAATTAAAATGAAAATCTTTTTATAGTTTTCATTCCATTATGAAAAATAGAATTAGGAAGAAAGATGATGGAAATGGATTTACCGGGAAAAAGGAAAAGAGGGAGACCAAAGAGAAGATTCTTAGATGTGGTGAAAGAAGATATGAGGAAGTTGGTGCGAATAAGACGGACGTTGAAAACAGGGCGGTTCGGAGAAAGATGATACACTGTGGCTACCCCTGATTAAAGGGAAAGGCTGAAAGAAAAAGAAAAAGAAGATTCTGTTATAAAAAAATTTTTACGCTATTAAAATACAGGGAAAGGTTTTTCTGCTCTTCCTTTTTTTCAAAACGAAGTGAAGGTGCACTTCTGGGCCATAATAATTATTTTCCAAATTTTCCTGGCCCGGGATGTTGAAAAATTTAAGAACCAGTGAAATAAACAACAAGCAAGATCTGAGAAACCAAACTTATGATTATTCAAGTGCTACATTTGAAATACAGCAGGCCATGTGTGGACAAAGGTTTAGCCCGAGGGCGAATTAAGAAGATAGTTTTGATCGAAGTCCGCACTAGAATTTATAACGTAAATTTCTGTGTCAAACTTACACAAAGACCAAAAAAAGGTTTTCACTTTAATTTTTACATTATTTTTGAAGATAAAAACCAAAAAAAATTCACTTTACTATCTTGCACCGTTTACCTTGAATGTTTGGCGGGCCAGAACAAATGGCTTAGCGGGTCCGATTGGGCTTGCTCGACTTAGCTTGCTTTCCACAGCAGTATGCAAGAACCAAATAAAGCGTTGCATAATATTTAACAAAAGCAGCACAATTGTGTTTTGAAAAAGAAGGTGAAAGAAGAGTTGGTACAAAGTGAAGTGGTATCAGGTGAAAATTTCTAGCATTTATTTGGTAGACTTTGTTCAAATTTATTGTACAAATTTATGGTTAATTACTTAATTATATTTGAGATATTTAAGGTATTTTAGAAAATTACTTTTTTCCGACTACTTATATATATATTTACATAATGACTCAAGACTCGACGTTATTGAGCACTTTCCTGACCAAAAAATTTTGAAAAACGTCTATATATTTATTTATTTATTTATTAAGGTAAAACACTACACATAAAAATGTAAAAATTTTGAAATCGCATTAGTTTGTTTTTCCAAAAGGCGATTATCCATTAGGCGATTATCTTATTCAAATAGATTTTAATCATAGACCTTTGCATTAGCTAAATTGAAATCACTTGCCTTTGTATACCGTAGATGTGCGTGAGTGTGTGTGTGTGTGTGTGTGTGTGTGTGTGTGTGTGTGTGTGTGTGTGTGTGTGTGTGTGTGTGTGTGTGTGTGTGTGTGTGTGTGTGTGTGTGTGTGTGTGTGTGTGTGTGTGTGTGTGTGCGTGTGTGTGTGTGTGTGTGTGTGTGTGTGTGTGTGTGTGCGTGTGTGCGTGCGTGCGTGCGCGCGTGTGTACTTAATCAACTTAAAAACTTAGGTATAAAAAAAATCACACTGATACAAAACGTAAAACATATCAACTTTATTCATAAAAATGATTACAATGAAACAACAGGTAGCCTATATCTAAATTCTAAAGCATTTATAGATACATTGATTAAACATTAAAAATCTGTAATCTCAAAATTCTACAATAATAGCTATTTATGGTTTTATGACACTGATTAGGGTTAAAAGAGAAATACAATAACAAACACTAGCAACTTCAACTCGCTTGTACAGGTGCAATTTTGTTGTTCAAAGGCATAACTGAAGACGATGGTCGAGAACTCGTCGTCACTT
Source organism: Diplosoma virens (assembly GCA_963680785.1). Lineage (NCBI taxonomy): Eukaryota > Metazoa > Chordata > Ascidiacea > Aplousobranchia > Didemnidae > Diplosoma > Diplosoma virens. The sequence continues at coordinate 60,598,071 of OY796882.1, read as the reverse complement.
CATTAGACCATGGATTGCAACCTGCACAGATCATGCGAATGACACAATCACGGAACTACAAAAACAAAACCTGTTGTTTATTGGAAATAATTAACTATTTTGCATTTAAAAAATTATCAACGTTTTTATTTAAAACTGCCTTTTGTGATTCACTTTTTTTTCTAACTTTTCTTTTTTTTCTTTCTTTTTCTATTTTATACTTTCTACCTTGCTAAACGTTTTCTTTTTGAAAAACGTTTTTGACAAGAATTGTTGTTATCTTGAAAAAAAACACAATGAGATTACTTTTTTTTTTAAGTTTTCTTTAAATACAAGATCAATTTATTTATCTAAAGGTAACAGTCCTTTTTAATATGCACAAAGTGCAAATTTTTTATTTTTAGGTACCGTCGTATTTCAACCAATCACGTTTGTATTGACGCTATTACAAACTCCTAAAATGGCAGTTCAATAGTTACTGTATTATCTGATGTTGACAAATGTTGATGGTGTAAGCAGGCTTTTGTTAATATTCAAAATGTAAATCCACATTTTAATGTGCATTTTTATCAGTGTTGTTAGTACATGAAACCGTGATCTAAACTTTTCATAAGAATTACACGTTGTGGAAAATTTAACCAAAAAACAACTAGCAATAACGTAATACTTTAAATTAAAAAATAAGTACGTATCTTTATGAGAAATTTTGAAATACGACTGAAGGTAAAAGAGAGTAATTAACGCTTATCAACGATTTTGTATATCATTATTAGCGAATAACAGAAGTCATGTTGGATTTTATCTCTATTTTTGTTGATTCTAAAAGATCCAGTTTTGAGTAACAATGGTTTTTAGCTTTAATGATTTTGAAAAGGTCTAATCTTCAAACATCTACCATCCTTATGCTATTGATTCATTATGATAACATTTCTTAAACCAAGCAGATGGAATAGTTTAACTATTACCCGATATTTAATTACTCTGCTTCACAAACAAAAACTCAGATAAAAGTAAGTGCCCTCTTTTTTCAGCCCCACGGGAGAAAAAAATAAGTGAGTTAATGATGTTTTGATTAAGAACAGGAGTCATTATTTCATATTGTCAATTTATTTTTTTTTTGTAATTATTTTTCTTTAAAATTGATGTCAATATTATTGAATTTTTATCCGCTGTCGATTTAATAAAAACTGAACTTTATTTTTTGTTTAAAGTTTAATAAATCAACGTTTGCACAAAATAAACAATGAAAGATTGCCCCGAACTTCGTTCACAAAAGTGAATTGTAAACGTGCTTAAGCGTTCGAAGTTGAAGTTACATAAGCGCTTTTATTACGTATTGTCAAGTAATTGAATATTAACAAAAGCCTGCTTGCTCACAAGCTTTTGTTTGTTGAACGTTTAGTTTGAAGCTGGTTTTAATCAAGGCGATAAGTTTCAGTTGAAAAAGTCGAAAATAGTAACTTTAGGGTGCTGCAAAATGGGACCTAGATATGAATGTAATCTATCACCAAAGGTGTTAGCAAAAGCTGTAGAGGAATTAAATGAACCTGAAGATAATGCCGAACGACTAAGGGCAATAGATGAACTTCGGGAAGCTTTTATAAAAGCTAATCCAGAAATGAAATTAATTCGTGATGATGACAGCTTTATATTAAGATTTCTCAGAGCAAGAAAATTTAATCAAGAAAAGGCTTTAAAGATGATCACAAACTATCATATTCAAACTACATCTTGGCCAGAAGTGTTTGACAAAGTAAAAAACCCTTCTCTGATCAAAAACACTCTAGACGCTGGGGTTGTGTTGCCCTTAAAAGGACGAGCAAAAGATGGATCAGCAATCGTTATAGGTCGCCCTGGAATCGGGGAAAACCCTGTTGTTATTGATCTGTACGCTTCCATTTTCATGACAATGGAGAAAATGGTCGAAGATGAAGAAACACAGATTCATGGAGTTACTGTGATTCAGGACTTGGCCTACTATGGCATGGATTATGTTAGGCAAACCACTCCAGCAATATCAAAGCGTTTTATCGCCGTCGTTCAAGATTCATTACCTTTACGGGTCAAAAGTCTAAATGTTACAAACGAACCGAAGATTTTTGACATTGTTTACGCTATTGCTTCTCCATTTATGAAAGAAAAAATAAAAAAGAGGTATATGTTTCATGGTCAAGATTTCAGTAAATTGTACCAAATTATTGACAAATCGGTTTTACCACCAATGTTTGCTGGATCCGGACCTGATTTAGATCCCCAAGAGTGGAAAAGTGAGCTTATGGGTGAAGACACTGCATTGTAAAAAATAAATTAAAGCTTGCATGTCAAGAAACTGAAAAAAATTATTTTTAACAATTACGTTACTTGCATTGCCTGTTTGTTATTTATATTTTGCGATAGTTTTTATTATTATCATCATCTCTATTTATGCTACTGCCTCGTACTACAGTGGTGAAGATATTAAACTTTGAGCAATTATCATACAGTTATCTCAACTAGTTGGCTGGTTGGGAAATGCCAAGACCTGACTGACCAGTTAAAAATTTTCTATTTTTTTCCTTTTATTTAATGATGGAAGAATAATTTAGAATTGCTAGTTGAGACGATTAAGCCATAAAGTGTTTTTATTAATACAACAAAATATGATAAGTGTAGTAATTGAAGTAAGATTGTGTCAATCCCGATCGCCTTTGTTACGGCGCTGCATGGCCAAGCTCTCGCCTTCTTTATAACAAAAGTAAAAACAACGAGTCGAATTTTTGTCCCAACATTTAACAACCGATCATTACATACCGGTTATTGTTTTGACAACCACAGCAAAATCTAGCAGATATCTGTCTACATTGGGCGGATAAGTTTGGCGTACATTTGTTTTATCAATGAATTTCGTACGCCCGATGAGTACGCTGAGCGATGTGAATTTAATAAACAAAAACAAACTCCGAGCGCATAACATCCGTATACCGCAGGTGTAAAAAAGTTTGATTAGATGTGCTTGTTTCTCTTCTAGAATCGAGATTTCAATATTTATGCAATTTTAATCTATTTGTTAGCTTGTATTCTCAATTTCTGATGGTTCATGTCTACAGTCTAGTCTACGCATAATTCCACGTTTGTCAATTTATTTACTGTATTTATTAACCAGTGCTGAATAGCCTGTATTTCTTCTTGGAATAATTTTCAGTAATTTGTGATAAAAACTATTTGTAATGAATGGTGTTGTAAGTTAATGCAGGGAAAGGCGTTGGCGTGTTGTATCCTTTGCTTCAGCTGTGTTATAGCTGTTTTGTATGAATATTTTACGTGAGACTTCGTATTTTCGCAACCAGTAATTGTTATTCAAGTTATTACTAAAAAAATAATAATTTTCTATGATGTTTTTGATGCCCACAAACGCAGTTTATGGATTTGTGTTTAGTTACCAAAGAATATCATAAAAAACTCATTTTTGAGTGAACATCAAAGCTTACACTTATTAAATAGTTTCATCACATCAAAGTAAATAAAAATGGCTTGGAAACGGGTTAGCTTCAGCGAATACTTTTTGTTTGCTTGAATAATGAATCATATAAAAAAGCAGTTAAAATGATAACTAACCAGGGCAACTTTGGAAGCTTTTACGACTTTTTTACAACTTTCTTTAGCTTTCAAAATACATAAAATTTATGTGAAATATTGCTTTAAGTTTTTACAAAACTTTTATAATCCAATTTTTTGCAACTTTTTAGTTTTTACATGCAAATTTTTTCTGCAACTACGCAAGTATTCCACTAAAAAAAATTATAAATCCAATAAATATTAGTTAAATTAAACAATACACTGAACAATCCAATAAATATTAATTAAACTGAACAATGAATTTAAAAGCGATTGAAGAATTGGCTCCCCAAAATATTATTCCAGAAGTGTAAAATAAATTGTTACATTGTCAAAAAATTTGAGCAGTATAGAGAAAAGTTTCAACATGCAAAGTAAATTTTGGCAAATATTACAAATTTTTCGAAAAATTAAAGTTTAAAATATTTAGCATTATTTTTAAATAAATTAGTTGACTAAAGTGATACAGTTATGAATTCTTGTGCTCAATGCAACATATTACATATATTCATGTAAAAGTGGGCCTAAATTTTTGCTCAAAGATTGAAGCAAGTTTTTTACTATTTTATTTTAACAGAAAATTTCCGAGTAATAACTTATAGCCATCACTATTAAACTAAAGTAACGAATTGTTCATGACAAAAAGTTTGAAGAAATTTATAATTTTATTCGAAAATTTTTATGATAAGATGCTTTTTATAATAAATTGATGACAAGATCAATTATATTTCGATGTACAAGCATGTTACCTGCATTGAAAATTTTTTGAAAAGTTTACTTTAGCAAAATAGTTTCCCAAAGTAGATTCCATTAGCTATAATCTAGCTTTTAATCAAAAACTACTAAATGTGTTTATTAAGGTTTTAGAAAAGAGACGCATAGGTCTAAAATTAATTATCTGAAAAGCCTCTTGCTCTCCATAACTTTTAATGTTCCCACGATCAAGTATAAAAAATAATGATTCAGTATACTAAACATTTTAGAAAAATATTTTCATTAACTTTAAACTTTAAAATATCTTATAAATTTTTAAAAAATTATGTCAAAATTTACGTCTTGAAATGAATGGTGATACAATATATTTTCAGATAAGAATTACCTTTGTCATAATAGAAAAAAAGAGTTTAAAGATTTTTTAATTTAAATTCTAAATTAGAGCTTGTAAGGCAGGCTAACCCAATTATAGAAATCATTGTCAAAACTTTTTTTGGTAAAAGATCCTTTCGCTAACATTCGAACATCATTCTATGTCAGCAATTTCTTGTCGCTACAATTGAATAAAACTTGTATGAAAATAGTAAAATGAGTTATTCGTAGTTTCTTCAAAAATTATCCGCAACAGTAAAAAGTTTACTGAACTTATTGAATAAGTATTTTTTGGTAAAGCTTTACGAAACTGTTTATTTACCTGTTTGTTTAGGCCCATATAAATCAGTGGGTTGTAAATGAGAGAACTTTTCGCAAAAAAAGACGGAATTGTTTGAACAAATCCATTGACCTGGTCAAATGAGTCTAATTGAAATTTATCTACTGATGCTAAACCTGGTTTTAAAATAGGTTACTAAAAATTGATGCAAATATTATACTACTATTAATATCTCAAACAAATTAATGAAAAGTTCAAGTCCAACTAAATATCAATCTCATTTTTGTTGTTTACACCAGTATTTTCAATCGTGGAAGACATTATGACAGATAATCTTTCGGTCTTCACCAATCTTAATTTCTTTTTTAATTTTAATTTTTTTATACATTCTCTCTACAACTATTTTACAAAAATTTTTTAACTATTATCTGACAACATTAAGCAATGACATTAAAGTATAAATTCTACAGTCTACAGTAAAATAATGGTGACACCATATTTACAGCTAATACATTTATTTAAAAATAGACATTTGATTTGACAATAATCTAAAGCAGAAACTCTATGTGATTATGGAAGCAAATCTAAAACTGAAGCTTTCAAAAAATTTCAATCATACGGCATAATCCAGACCAACAGCAAATTCAAATAAGTTTTCAGGTCAAGCAACACCAGATTTGAGATTTGAAATTTTGTTTCTTTTTTTTTAACTTAGCAGTATATTTGTAGTTATCTTCCTAGTCTTAAAAAAACGTCGAAGGCGTTATACTTAGGTCAACTTCCAGGTGATTACCCATATTTTAGGAGATGCCAAGATATTTCGTCAGGTTAAATCGTTTATTTGTTTTTATAGTTTTTTACGGTATCGTGATTGAAATTTAGTGCTGCTTGGTGAGATTGCCAAGAAAAGGATAATGCCGTATAGTGTCTTTCCAAAGGACATAAACAATAACGAAAGCAGATTTTGAACCCTGACCATGTCAATTTTGTGCGCTGTCAATGTGGCCTCCAATCAATCAACCTAATGAATATCAATACAGTTATTTGTATTTTTTACTACAGCTAATTTTTGACTCATAAATTCTAAATTATTGCAGCCTAGATAGAAAAGTAATGGCTGTATTTCTAAAACTTGTCTTAATTATAATGCAGCTTACTTTTAGATTTGGGTTTATTACAACACTCATGCTTAGTATTGCATAAGGAAGCCATGCAACCAAAAATGCAGATGTCATTAATATCACCATCTGGGCGACTTTAGTTTCCGCATTTTTTTTCCCAGACAAAGTAGTTTCTTTGGATATCTAAAAATATTGTTGAAAAAATTATAACATAATTAGCATTCCTAACTCAGCTCTAGACTCATCTGCTAAAATTGTCTTTAAGTTTTCATGTCTGTTTCACAAATAATGCTTTTATTAATTATGAAGTTTAAAATTAAGCAGTGTGTGGTGTTTTGCTTTTTTTATTTAGCCTATAAAAAAGCTAAATAACATTTTAACCCAAACTTTCTGCCAGTTGCTAAGCATGAAATTAAAAAGAAATCTCAAATGCACGGAAATATGACAATGATGACTCTTTACATATATTTGATTGACCAAATTTCAAACTTCTCTTAGACGACAAGTGATTAAGAGCGTAATCAAGTTGTTTAAAGCGATTGATGTCAAACGTAGTCGAGACATTCATGGTTCAAAACCTAATAGCCCCATTCTGTTGCGTCCTTGGGAAATAACTTTACGGCACTTTCTTCTGCTTGGCGGTCTTGGAAATATCTTGGCATCTCCAGAATACCTTGATATCTTGGGAAGCAAATCGGGGAAATTGCTTAACAGTTGCTCTCTGTATAGCACCTTGGACGCTTTTGTATGAGTCAGAAAGATAACTATAGAAATGAAATAAACAAAGTAAGTAAAATTATACTAATTTTCTTTATTTACCAGCAAATTTTTTTTGGAATGATAGAGAGCAGATAACGAGAAAGCGATCACACATCACCAATTCTACAACTTTTGTGCTGGGACAAAGTTTCACGCAATTTCAACTAAGATTCTCAATGTATTTTAATTATCTAATTCTCGATTATGCATAGTTTATTTATGCATAGCTTTTATCATTTGATTTTGTAAATGAAAGTTTGTTTGACAAACTTTTTCAACGTGTTCTGATTATCTCATCAAACCATATACGTTCAGTATCAATTTGAAGAAGCAGCTTAAATTTAAGAACTTTTTAATGTCAGATTTAAAATAGGTCAATCAAATTAAATACTTGAATTTTCGCAAAAAAACAATAAGCACTTGCACTTACAATTGTAAAATTTTAGTGATTACCCAAAAGGTTAGCAAAAAACAAATATACATTAAATAAGGTTCAGAGTTTGCATTATTGCTATTAGTTTACACTTTGACTAATTAGTTTTTTGCTTTATTTTATTGTGAATCGGATATTGCTCTAAACATCCTTTGGTTTAAACCGTATGTTTTTTTTTGAATTAGCTAGATGCAGGCACTTAAAACTTGCTTTATTTCGTTTTATCTCTTTGGTTAAAGTTTTGGCGAAACAAAAACTCTGAAAAACTTTTTTAAAAGCACTAAAATAATATTTTGCAAATCCTCCGCAAAAAGTAAAGTAAATTTAATTTTAATGCCATAATAGAGTACAGTTATTTCCGTAAACATATTCTAATAATTATTATTAACTTACCTTATAAACAACGACAAGTACTTTTACGTAACAAACAACAATTATTGACAAAGGAATCAAAAAACAAAATATGAAGAAGGCAACCAAAACACGATTTCCTCTGTAAAACAGAAAAAAATCGTTAACAACGTGTTTACAATGTACATATCAATTTGCAATGAGTTTTCATGTTTTATTTAAACAATTTAAATAAAGAATTTGCTCTGAGACATACATAAGTAAGCACCGTTTTGCCAAGGTCGACTTTTTGGCAATAGCAAATAAAATGAACTGTAAAAAGAACTAACTGCTTTTTGTGTTTTGTAAGCCATTTCTAGGTAGTACGGTTCAGTGTAATAACTCTCTAACTTGCAAGCAGAAGGAAGCGTGTTCAATGCTCAGTCTACATGAGTATTTCTGTTGTGCTCTTAGAAAAAGCATTTCTTCATGAATTCCTCAATGGAATTACGCTGCTTACCTATTGTGATGATTCCACTTAAAACAGAAAGCAACATATAAGCCACGGTTATGCAATAACGTAACTTGTGTTTTTCAACCTTTTTCGTGCTGCGACCTGCTCTGGCAATCCCTTATGACATAAAAATTATTTTCATGAATTTTTTTTTATTTAAGCATAAGCAGTTTAGCTGATGAAAGTTTAAAAACAAAAAATGATTTAAAATAATCACTTGTTAAACAAAAACTCTTTGATTGAATTCAGCACTACGAAACGACAACAGTAGGATGACTAATGTTGCCTCTAACCAAAAAGTTTTTCTATGAGTGGTGCTGTTGTTGCCAGAGAACATTTTAGATTTAGTTTAACTATTATTCATTGATGATGTTGTTCTTTATTTTTAGCAATGTAGAGAATTTTGCAGAGCCAGGTTGGCAGAAAAAGAAACCAAAAGTTGAATTATTTTTTTTACTATTTTGGGGTATGAAAGATATGCTGAAACATGGCTGATTAACATGGAGATTAATTTTTTGAAGACTGCAGTTGATTCTTTTTGTAAGGCTATAAACTTTTTTCATTAGCATACTTCCAATGAACATAGTTACAAAGTTTGTGGTAGCATTTTTCATCTATCCGATTTTTTTTCTTATCCAGCCACGATTCCCACCCTTATGTGTCTTGTTCCATTCGTTTAGTAAAAGTGCCTATATTGAAAATGCCTGAATTTAACTCTTACCTTCCGTTATTCAGTTTCTGTTGCGTGCAAAGGAAAAACACTATATAGCATTTCCTTTGCTTAGCGATCTAAGCAAGCAAGTGTAATTTCATTCATGTCTCCAAATAAAAACTATTACAGCTAATAATTTTTTTTACTATAAAGTTATCTCTTTGCATCTCCAAAAGCAAGTCAGGCTAATGAGTTGAAGATTGCCCTAAGTTAACGCATGCAACATTTTCTGGAAATCTAAGAGGCTAAAGACCGATGATGGTAATGATTTTAATTAAAACTTGATGATTAAGCCAAGATGCACAAGCAGAAATAATGATAAAATAGGAGGCCAAACAGATGTTGTATAATGCTACTTTGGCTTGTCCCGTAAGACGCGGCATAACTTTTACGTAAACTTATCTTCCTTACATGATATGCCGTATAAAAACTAAGCTATACCCACGTACTTACAGTCTAGCGCGTTTTAAATTGATGTCACTTTTAGTATCACGGAATTAGAAACTATATTTTTGAAAAAAGAAAGGGTCTATAAAGTAGCCAGTAGCCAGCTTTTTTGACCTTTTTTTACACCAATTGCTTAATTTACCTCCCACGCTGACAAACTGGACTTAACAAACATTTTTAAATCATCATGAAGCCATGACTACACAACGTTGTTGAATAAGAAATTTCTTTGAACTACCCAATATCATTCACCTTTAATGGATTGCTTTCTGCGCTTGTCAGCTGTAGTACTAGGCTGTCCTAGGCAATTTGCGGCCGTACCAGTTCGTACTTGTAATCAATTTTGCCTTACCCGTTTGTACCGAGCTGGTAACTTTTTTGATTTTGGTACCGCTATCGAAATCATCAAAAAGAAAAAAATGTAAAAATATACTTTTCAAGAGAAAAATAGATATTTGCAGTATGCATGACCCAAGATTCAAAACTTGCAAAATTTAGTGCATTTACTTCTTTTATTAAAATTAATTTATTCCGTTTATACCCTCCCAATAACTTTTTGCTACATTACTAAGCATATCATTAGGACTTATCCGTACTCGCTCAGAACGTTAGGTTGCATAAAATCTGCTTCCTCCAATAATTTTTTCATTATTTGTTTTTATCTGTGCATAGTTAGCGATTCTGCTGCCTAGTCTGTGATTCGTTTTTTTCCACCGCCAAGTGATAATTGTGCTGAAGCTATTGCCCTCATCTATTCTCTTCTATAGAAGAACGTAAAAAAGCATATCTAATAGTAATGTTCACAACTGTTTTCAAACTTAAAATAAAATTTTTGTCTTTAGTTTGATTATTGGGGCCATAAATCAAATATTGAGAAATAATTTCAAGTACTATAAATTTAAAATATTAATTTTGAAGGTTATTTTGCTTAGCTATTTTACTGTTTACATTGTTTATCAAAAATGCTGGCGACTTTCCAAAAAAAGCCAATAAATTTCATACTCCTTGGTTGAAACCAATGTTGTAAACAATGTAAGGTAATACGAACAAACGGAATAAATAGCGTTGAGTCAACTTGTATCAGCTTGCACAAACTTGTAGAATTTTTTCTTTTCAAATTTAAAGTAAAGACGTTTTTTATGAATTTTAGTTAATTTTCACAAAAGTATACAAAAAAATACAATTTTTTTGATTTAAAGAAAAACAATTTTTTGTTTTCAGTAACTTTCCACTTTTTCAAAAGTTTAATTCCACCTCTGGCTTGTATTTTTTTAATCAACTTTTTGTAACATCTTGTTTTTTCACAAAAAATATACGGCTACTCCATTATCAACTGCATATAGACCCAAGGATCATTTTTACTTTTTTTGGCTTCTTGTGCGCCAACTCTTGGTCTATGAACTTAATTATTTTTTAATTAATTACGTTCAGTAGGCTTCTTGATTTAAGAAAAATCTATTCAAATAGATTTCAGAATTAAAAAGTATCAAACTTGCTTCTGCTTATACAGAGAATTAACTTTTACAATACTAAATATTACATTAGTAAATCTTGTGCTATAACTACCAACAGGCAATGAATATGATACATATAAAATAAAAAAATATTTGTTGACTCCCATTTATCTTTAAAATTTTTTTTAAAGTTTTTGTATAGTTTTACTTCTTTTGCAATATTGTTAATTGAATCAATGTCCCCGCACTTGTTCCTATTGTAATTAAATTACTTTCAGAGGTTAAATTTGCGTAACACTATTTAGTTACCGTTATGGAATTATTTAAAAAATAAACTAACTTTTTGTGCACTATTTCCATAAAAATCTCTACCTAAAACGTGCTAACCTTTTTTGTGTGTGCAAAACATTCCAGGCATCCATTTTTTATGTTCTGCCAATGAAAGAGTTGCATTTAATATAATTGCAAAAAGTTGATTCTCAGAGATATTCTACAACTAGGCTGTTTCCTGTTTACTGGTTATAACACGAGTAAGCTTATTCCGAGTAGGTGATTTTTATCTTGTGAGGTTGAGCAGCACTTATTCTAGCCAATGACTATAAATTTTTTTGTCTGTGCAAGCCTAATAGAAAAATTAATTTCAGACAGTATAGCGATGTATGTCTATAGGATACAAAGAAAAACTTCCTTGCAATGATAATCGCAAAACATTTGGACCTTACATTAAAAGTAAATTTAAAACTACTTTTTCAAAAAAAAAAAATTTAAGTACAAAAAAAATGTTGGTGGCTTATCAATAAGTTTAATTTCTTACTTACTTTTCAGAGGGAGTAAACCAATTGGGAGCACAGTGCGTTCCAAATCCTTCTACCGTGATTCCATTTGGAAAAGAAAATAGAGTTGAATTCCATATAATAGAATATAACCAAGCTATAATAACACCTATAAAATCAATTGATTTTATTACAATTCCGACGAATTACCAAAAAATTCATCCTGAAATGCTTGTGGGTCACTATCAAGCATAAATAAAATCGACCAATCTCCTCAGCAGTTGTGGAAATAGACACAACAATAGATAAAAGTTTAATTATAGAAGATGGGAAGAGCTCGATGAAAAACTTCGAGAAACAAATTAAATAGTAAAAGTCACGTAAAAAAGTGTCGTTTTTATAATTTAATCTTTTGCTCTAAATTTTTCATTGACCTCTCCTGTCAGTTTGTCGCATCTTTTAGTATTGCTCCCAGCACCCGCTAGTTAAGTTCTTTCTAAATTTTTCCGCACAAGTCCAAAATACTATGAAATTCTGTGTTGCTTTTATAAGTTTATACGAGCGTAAATGGAAGTTTAGGTAGTTTTGCTTTTTTAGAAAAATTTCACTTTTTGATAACCCAAACAGTTCATAAGGACGTTTGTTTTGAGACCTTGGCAATTTTTATTACACATTTTTCATGATTTTTGTCATCAGATTTCATATCAAGCAAAGTATTATTCAGGTAAGGGTTATACATTAATCCTATTTAGGAGTTAGAGTTAAAGTTTAAATGCTGCCATAAAAAGTTAAATTAATTATGTTCTAATTATAAGTTTAGCCCTAAGCTTAACGCTTAGACTTAGTTTTGCTCTAAGCCCAACCTCATTGCTTAAACTAGGCCACATCTAGGCTTTAAACTAACATTTGAACTACACTTTTTCTACAAAAAGTAGTTTCAAAATTATAGCAATTTACCTTCTGACTTAAAACAGCCAACGTAAGCCATATTCGTGTTGTACAAGCTTTTGTTATGAAGTGCCCATCGATGAATTTGTTTCAAATCAAAGAAACTCTGCTCGCTTGAAAAAAAAAAATCAATTTTCTAAAACTTTAAGTCCTGAGCTTGAACGTGGAGTCTTTTATGCCATCAATGCTATAATTGCGCATTGGAATCACAGAGGCCAGATTTATAGTTATCCTGCATGCCTTCATCAATCTAAGCGTTCTTTATTGTTTAATTTAAATATATATTCAAAGAATACATGACATAGTGGATATTTACAAGAGCTTAACATGAACATAACAAGTATGAAAAATCTAACATACAGTACTTCCAAAATTTCTCAAGAATTCTTTAAAGTTTCTCAAAGTTAAGATTGACCTCTGATGCTATGTGCCTGAAAGCCAAATTAACCAACTTCCAATTGCAGTTTCCTTGTTTGTCAATATATTTTTTCAAAAGATAAAGAATAAATTCCTCTTGACATACTAAGAAGTGAAACTTGTCCGAACTTCTTATACTGTACTTTTTGCGGTCGCCAGGGCGCTAAAAGGGGGGGCAGAGTGGAGATTGCCCGCAAGGCTTTGCAAAATTTTTATCAAGCTGGAGCAAAAGAATATAGATGTTTTTCTTTAAATTTGTAATAAATAGCATTTTGCTGGATCTGTCTCTACAACTATATTTAATTTGATTAAAATTAAATCCAAAAAATTTGTAAAATATGGATTTAGGCAAAAAGTCACTGAACTTTTTTCAAAAAGATCAACATAAAAAAGAATAGTAGTTCAATAAGAAGGGCAAATTTAAAAGAAAAAAACGTATTCGTAAAAAATACAATCTTAGCAAATAAAAATCTTTGCGTATTGAATAACTTTTATTAAAAAACTTAGTAAAAGCAAAACAATAAAAGTTAAAGCCCAATTTCAAAAGTATTTTCGGCCAACTGAATAAAACAACCAGACTGAATTTTACAAGTGAAGACCTTTTTTTGAGTGTTTTTGGTCTTTAAGTTTTTTGTACATTTTTTTCTATTACATACTTATCTTTATATATGTACAATACATATTTTTTCCCATATTGACAGTGCCTTTTCAACAAAAATAATGCCGTTTTTAAATTTTGCCTTTTTCTTCAAAACGTTTTCCGGCATCCCTGGATGTTGCTTTTCTAAATGAACAACCATGTTTGCTATTTTAATTTTTTAAGTACTTTTCATGTTTGATATTAATAATATAACATTAAGTATTAATAGTCTTGCCCTCCATGCAATACTAAAGATGCGGCCAGCTTTTAATGGGGCAGCTAAAACACTGGCACGAATCCAGATCTAGCTTTCGCTAGCGTAGATCCTCACAGTCGCTTACCAGATAGACATGTTCTTAAAAAGTTCCCAGAAACAACATCGAACTTTGCTTATCACAGCATTGTTTTATTTACTTGGCGGGCAAATATTTTTGATTTAGCATACTTATAAAGGTGAAACGTTCTTGTTGCAAATAAAGACCTTTTCTAATTGCTGGCCTTCGCATTAAACAAAAAATATCTACACTTTCAAAATCTAGCTATAAAAAAATATACCCTACCTAATCAATCATATATCTTAACTGGAAAGCATATCATAAACTGAGTAGGCTTTTTATAGGCCTACCATACAAGCTGAAGCTTATTATGTCTGCCCAGACAAAAGTTCTTAATGGATCATTTTGTCTCCAAAAATCACGTCTATACAAAAAAGTTTTCACATTAAAGCAAAGGTTATTTTGTGATCGAATTAACGTAAAAATAACATTTTAGTCTTCAGTAGAATTTTGAAGTATAATCACTGAGCCGAAGATAAGTTTACATTTTTTAAAAAATCTATCCTTTGGTCGGTTGATTTAAAGCAAAAACCGTTCTTGATTCATTTCAAATTAAGAGCCAAAAGCGATATCGTCTTCGAAAAAGTATTCATCGTGCAAGCGCATGCTTGTTTATTGGTTTGGTACACTTTACTACCTGCAGCGGATTTAGTTTATTTAGCTCAATTTATATTAAACTTAATTCATATTAAAGTTTAATTTATATTAGGCCTAATTTAATTTATTAATTTATATTAAGCTTTTAATTTAAGCATAATTTAGCCTAAAGCGGAGTCGGAGTTGCAAAAAAAGTAACGACTCCAACTCAAACTTCGACTCCGACTCCTACACATCTAGAAAAAAAACTCCAACTCCAACAAATTTAAAAATATAATTCCAGCTCCGACTCCATCAAAACTAAAAAAACGACTCTGACTCCCCCCTAAAACATACGACTCCACGACTCTGACTCCCGACTCCGAATCCGATTAAGCAATCCTGCTCAAGTGTAACAAAAATTACAAAAACGCCAATGACCATTTTTTAAGCAGATTTGTATCCTTATTATAGTTCAAATTATATTTTATATACGATCAAATCTTAAAGCAGTTAATTTCAAGCTAAATTGTCAATAATAGATTCAGTAGCCCTTGGTTCATCCGGATTCGATTAATGCGGAATTTCGCTTACCTCGGATAAAACAGAAAGTACAAATAATTTCACAGCTAATTCTTAAATAAATAGCTTCGAATAATCCGGATTTTCCCCTATTTCAGATAAAAAGGATTTTTTTCATTTGTTATCCAGATTTTCCCGCTTTACCAATAAAGAGACTGTAGAGTCTCTCTTTTCCACCAGAGATAAGCATGGACCGGATTCTGAGCCGGATCAAAGCTGGACTGATGCGGTTTTTGGTCTGAGCTGGATAATCCAAACTGTCATTAATTGTAGGTTAAAATCAGATTGAATCGGACTTGCGGATATGACGGTCAAAACGCATTATTCTATACTATGCTATAGTATTTTATTAAGCAAATTATTTAGTCTAAATGCCCGCGAATTAAAGTTCTGCTAAACGATTATATCTAATTCCGTAATTCTCCATTTCTTGTGGTAGGGATTCTGGACCAGCCAATTAAAAAAACAAATCTTACACGTAGTTAGCCACTACCAAACAAACCATTCAGTCAGTTTTAAATGCAGCCAGTAGATTACCGAATTGTTTGGTACTGTTTTTGGTGTTATTTCTACTCCAAATACAGTATATCACAAAAAATAATAATGTTGATTTGATACCAGTAAATTTAGTAAATTGTATTTTGTAAGCTTAGTTTTCAAGATTAGCAAATTTTTAAGATTGGTATGGACACGTAAAAAGGAGAGAAGATTACGTGGGAAAAAGGATGATGGAGATGGCGGTGCCAGGCAGAAGGAAAAGAGGAAGGCCAAGGAGAAGGTGAATGGATTTGTTAAGAGAAGACATGGAAAGGGTTGGAGCTAGGGAAGGAGACGAAGTAGATCGAGTGAAATGGAGATTACTGTCGCGCTGTGGCGACCCCGAGTAGGGAGAAGCCGAAAGAAGAAGAAGAAGAAGTTTTTAAGATTACCATGAGTAAAGCCTGAAAAGTTGTTGTATGAATCAAAAATAAATAAATATAGAAATTACAATGATAAAAGATAGCATAAAATATTCCTTTTATTTTTTTTTTTTTATTATTTTTTTATTTTTATCTCTATATTTATCCTCCTGACTCGCAGGAAAGCGACGGAGGCGCTATACATAGGGTAAGCAATTACCCCGACCTGCTTCCGGAGATGCCAAGATATTGCTGTCCGCTAGTAATTTAGTAGAGATATGACTGCAATTTAGAACTGCTTGTCAAGACCATCAAGCAGGGGAAAGTGCCGTAAAGTGTCTTTCCCAAGGACACAACAGAATGGCACA
Organism: Diplosoma virens; assembly: GCA_963680785.1. Lineage (NCBI taxonomy): Eukaryota > Metazoa > Chordata > Ascidiacea > Aplousobranchia > Didemnidae > Diplosoma > Diplosoma virens. The sequence goes on along the minus strand of OY796882.1, from coordinate 60,581,824 downwards.
AGTGGGTTTTGAACCGAGACCATGCTGATCATCAGTCCGGTGCTTTAACCACTCGACCACGCTGATTAAACTAATTGTTTTCAAATTGATTAAAAATAAATATTAAATACGGAAAATGAAAACACTATAATAGTAGTCAAAAAAGTACATTAATTTTAAAAAATAGTTACAGTCAGAAGACTAAAGATAACTAAAATTAACTGATTTTTTTAAGCAATATAACCTACTGCTACCACTGTACCCTGTGTTTGAGCTAGTTAATCTTTAAATTGACTAATAGAGTTATCATAGTTGTTTTGTTTAATACAGATGAAAACTGGGTGTAACTGGCTGAGATTTTCTTACTTTGTGTTAAATGTTTTCTCTTGAGATAATTTATAAAACTGTAGTGAATTAAAAAGATATCTGTACTTTATTGACAATTCTTGATGTAATTTCAGCCGCTATTTAATATCTTATCAAATTTGTTCAGTTTGACTAAAAATATTTATAACAATTGCTTGGAAATTATATATACTCGTACATTAATTAAAAGGTTTTATAGCTTATTTAGCTACCCTTTAACTTATATTGAAAATCTGCGAAATGGTATTTTGATAAAATTTAGAAAAAATGAAAGTAGTTATATCGACTATTGCATTAATTTTTTTTTTTTTTTGACAAAATTGAATCGTTAAATAATTTGATAAAAATTGTAGCGTATATATTTACATAATTAAGTAAAAAACAGGTGTCTTATGTTTCTAGCCGAAATTTAACAATTAATTGAAAATTTGATCATTTTTCATTTATCTTCAAAAAAACTTTATTCTCGATTTTTGCAGCTGAAAATCTGATAACCCATAAGAATTAAACAATATATGAGTTTTTTTTTTTTTTTTTCTTAAAATAATATTGCTTTGTGTTTGATTTAGTTTTATAAATGACTTATATGACGTATTGATTCAATTTTTTTGGAAAATTATGATTGACAATATGAATGCTTGAATTTTGCTATTTCAACTTGATATTGATCGGATTGTGGATTGTCAGCTTTGTATGTCTTGTCGGACTAGGATCAGATTGGATTATCATTTTAAAAAGTCGGACTGGATTCGGAGTCTAAAAAAGCGCAGTCCTCTCATCTCTGTTTTCTACATTACAACCATCATTTTACATTACAGTCACAGTAACAGCGTTTGTTATTGCTATGTTACTTCTTTATAAGTTTGCTATACAGTTAACTTAACTTGAAATTTGTTTCAGTGAGAGATTGCGGTTTTTTTTGTGCATAATAACTGCTTACTGTTTGATTTTTAACGAGAATCAAATTACAGTCGAGGAAAACCCAATCCTATCACTGAGTCATACTTGGGCAGACACGAAAACGTTGCAGCGTTGTGGACTTGGCTGTTCACGCCCTGACAGGGAGGATATACTTTAAATTAAAGGAAATACTTACTGACCAGTCGCTAAAATGCCTGCTACAATTATTGATTTTTTACAGCAAACTGCGTTTGATTTGTGTATTAGTGTAAATGTGTATTGTACGGTTATTCTGCATCAAAAACTCGTTTATCTAAAAATTATTCAAGCTTTCGGTGGTCAGAAGTTCAATTAAGATAATTTTTGTCGATATTCTACAAATACAGATAACGAATGACAGAAAAAGTAGTTTTTGAATTCAGATCTTCGTCTAATACGGATGTGACTTTGTCTGTCAAATTGAATCCGGATTAACCGAAGTCTACTGTATAAGAATTGGAAATTGCTTTCACAGGAAAGCACAAAAGTACAAATCACCATAATAGAAAAAATATTATTTTTTCTTAAAAGTCAGTAAAAGAGATTAGCATGTTAAGGGTCGTAGTCGCTTGTCAAAAATTTAAATTAGAACGCATTTCACTGTATTACTAAGAATCTTTTGAAAAAAATAAGTTGCTCTATTGATTGGAAACGTCGTAAAAATTCCGTAACGGTGCTTTATCTTTTGACATTAATCTCTTATTTTGGGCTTGATTTTTCATTCTCAAATTCTCTTGTATCGAGATTGAAAAATCATGCTTAAAGTGTAGATAAAAAATTTTAGATTTTATATACGAGTTTTTGTGAAAATTTTTCTTAATAATTTTTTAAAATCAAACAGTTTTTATTTGCGGAAACAAAACCAATTATCTTATAAAGTAAAGAGTTATAGAGTACCTTAAATTATATTGCCTCGTAGTTTTTCCTTTTTTATGGTATGTGATAATTAAAAGATACGAATTTCTTTACTATTAGGCATAATAATATTAGTTGAAAATAAGAAATAGTCTGAACATATTATATACGTGCCAAACGTACAAGGCCTAAAGTTATTGTTTGTTAAAATTTGTTTTTTTAGTTATAAAATAATATTACCAGCCACTGCAAATTTGTTTCCGAGTAGCAACGATCCAAAAGGCCGGCAAATAATTAAAAAACGTTCAAATGCCATTAATGCAATAGAATTAAGTCCAGCTAAACCTGAAAAAGGTGAAAAGTAAATACTTTTTAAAAGCTAAAAATTTTTAATTTAGATCTTTTAAAAATCACCATTTTTTTGCAATTTTTGATAAGCACTTAAGAAAAAAATTAATTGGTTGTACTGACTAAAAACTGATACTATCCATCCTTCAGTGAAACATGCCTTTTCCCCCAGATAAAAATAACCCTCAGCACTGGCTATTGCAACAATGACACCAGCCACAAAGCCACTCAGCAAATCGGCCACAGCTAGATTCACGATGAAGTAGTTTATTGGTCTGCGTAGGCCCTAAAAAAAATACTTTTATTTTAATAGTGTAAAAATAATATTCCCTTATAAACAAAAGTAATTCAAATTTTTTTAAATATGTCCCATCCATCTATCGGCGATTGAGTTTAAGTTTTAAAATGAAGGATTATGTCAAAACTTATTTAAAACGTGTTAAAAATATATTGCTTTTTGTATAAATTTTTCAACTGGACTCAAAACAAAAACTGTCAACACTAGAGCAATATCTTCGCATCTCTAGAAGCAGGTCGGGGTAATTGCTTGCCTTACGTATAGCGCCTCAGACGCTTTCCTGCGAGTTTAGGAGGAAAGTAAATGATTTTCTGCGAATTTAGAACTTAGAGATGAAATGAAATAAAGTTTTTTGACAAAGATCTTTGATAAAACCATTTACCTTATATTTATAAGTTGCTGCAACCACTAAACCATTCAAAAAAGTTGAACCAACTAGAAGAAAAGACATAAACACAGTTAAAAAGGAGTAAGTTGATGGCCCTGCTACGTCAAGGCTTTCAGGAATCCATTCATATCCAGGAATATTATGAGGATGAAGCGGCTTGCATTGCTCATACCCGTAGTTAATTATACTACTGTTCCTTTTGGTTGGGAGTTCTGTCGAGTTTGCAATTTCTACCAAAAAAAGGATTTAAGTTAAAAAATCAAAAAAACTACTTTTTAGCTTCAGAAAAAACTTACCAGAAACCAATAAACTTTTTATGGAATTTAATATGGTTGCTTTTTTAATAGCACTTTCGAAGCGGTTGTCCATTTATTTTGATTTTTAAGAAATTTGCAAAAATGAATTTGCAATTTATTCTAGTAACACAAATATTAAGCGCTGAAAACAATTAGTTTTAAATTTAATTGGCTACTTTCAATCAAAATATTTTAATAGAACTTTTTGTCGAAATCAAACCTTTAGGCTTGCCTGCTGGTTTGGGTTGTTTCCTCATTTAACATTCGAACCTAAAGCAAGATATTAAATAAAATTCCAGGTTTATTCCGGGTTCAGGCTTTGATTTTGGGGATTAGTGTCAGGTTTGTATACGATATACAACAACTTTATACCTTGTTATTAGCTTTTCATCTAAAAAATTTAAAACTCGCAGCTAATTAAAAAGCATCATTGAATAAATTGGGAGATTCACACATATCAAAAGAAGTACAGTTTTTAAAGATTAACGCTCATTGGTTTTTCCATATTAAAACAAAATTTTTGTTTTTCTTTCTTTGATAAATTTTCATTGAAAGTTAAGACATAATGAGATCAAATCAAGTTTGTGAGCGTTGTACCAATTCATTACAATGTTGCAGCGACAGAAGCGCCATCGTGCATCACATACGCTGACGACCAGATGCTACCAAATGGTCAAACAATGAGCTCGAGTTTGGCGTGCGTGATGCGCAATGCCGTAGATGGCGCTCTTTGCTGTTGTCTGCCCACAACTCTTTGCTGTTGTCTGCCCACAACTCTTCGGTGTTGTCTGCCCACAACTCTTTGCTATTGTCTGCCCACAACTCTTTGGTGTTGTCTGCCCACAACTCTTTGGTGTTGTCTGCCCACAACTCGTATAAACAAAAATCTTTCTATGAAATTTTCTGAAAAAAAGCTATTATTGCATCAAAAACTTGAAAGCCTATCGCTAAACAACTGAACCAATAAAAATCGATTTGCTATTATGTATTTACCCTGAATTTTAAAAGTTTCATCAATTTTTCTGCTAAACTGATAAGTTGTGAACGTTTTGAAACTTAAACCTTATATCGTTTCTTAATCAGTCTACGTTTTAAAATTTAATTTTACTCTTTGAACTCGAACAAAAACTCAATCAAAGATACGTTTTATTGAGGCGTTTTAACCAGGCAAAACATTCTTGCGTTTGAGTGCAACCGCAATGAAACTATTTTTTTTAATTTGCTCAAAAAACGCGTAGCGGACATTCAACCTTTTTCTAAAACTTAAAAAATCTGGTTTGTACTTTTCATAAATTCAACTTCTTATGCAATCAAAATAAAATTAAAAAAATAATTTTTAAGCTTGCAGAATATTTGGTAAATTTATTACAAAAGTGCAGTAAATTTTTTTATTTTTTCAACCTTTTTCTCGGGAAAGTTTTGCGCTTTTATATATATATAGAACAGATAGATAAAATATAAAGAAAAATAATTTTTTCGATGGCTCGTACTTGTATATTTTTGTAATTTTACTAGAAAAAATTGTTTTTAAACTAGAAATAATTTATTGGCACTGGAAATTTATTTTTACTTTTAATTTTATCTCTATATTTATCTTCCTGACCCGCAGGAAAGCGACGGAGGTGCAAATACATAGGGTAGGCAATTACCCCGACCTGCTTCCGGAGATGATATTGCTTTCCTCTTAAAATTGTAATACAGATATAATTTTAATTTCGAACTGCTTAACAAGATCACCAAGCAGGGGAAAATGCCGTAAAGTGTCTTTCCCAAGGACACAACAGAATGGCGTAAGTAGGTTTTGAACCGAGACCGTGTCAATCACAACCCCGACGCTTTAACCACTCAACCACGCTGCCAACCAAGTAATGTACAAAGATAAAAAACAAACACAAGTGGGTCAGTTGTTTATATCCTTTCAATTATTGGTCACGTTTTAATATGAATTTTATTTTAGAACTCCTGTAATATAGCTTGTCCAAAATGTTTTTCAAACTCATCAGTTGCCGCTTCTATGTTTTAGTTATATTCAAACCGTATTGTGAAAAAGAACTGCGGTAAAATGAAAGAAATTTTGCAAAAATCTGCAAACATCAAAAAACCTGATAGCAATAATCAACGAACCTGCAGCCACTTTTTTTACAGCGCGTAACTTTGCATTCACAAGTTCAGGAATGACGAACCAGCACTGCCTAGGTCAAAGAGTGACCCGATCCTTGAAATTAAATGATCCATCTGTCTTTCAGAATTTCTGGTATTCTAATGACTCAATTATCAACAATTACAATGTATTCTTTGAAGAGATCACAATGTAACCGATCAAGTGTAACTTTAACGAGTTAAATAGGAACAGTAAAATTGCGGCTAAAACAAATTAGCAAAGAGGAAGATTATTACGCGACAGGTCTGTTTTATTTTTATGGACCTCATCAGGCACCTGAATTCCTATTTCCAAAAGAGTCACTTCATGGAATTCTGACCTTAACTTTTCGCGCTACCATTTCGCCTTAGAGGCTACGATAACTTTCGCCTAATGAGGCCCATAAGACCGAAACAGGTCTGTCGCATAATAGTTGTTCTCTTTACTAATTTGTTTTAGTCGCTTTTTTCTGTTCTTATTTAACTCGTTGAAATTACATTTAATCGGTTACATTTTGATCTCTTTTAAGAATACATTGTACTTGTTAAGAATTGATTTTTCACATGTTGCATCCGCTTTGGCCTGGATCCCTTTTTTAAATGTTTTTTGACATTAATTATGTTGACTCAGTTATAGTAGCGTTTTTTGATTCTCACTCGATTATATTTTTTTTTAAATTAAACTGGGTCTATTTTCTTGTCTTTTCTCGACATTTTCTACTGTCCTGAAATGTCCTTAAATGTCCTGAAACAAAGCTAGAAAATTCAGACTTTTATCTTTACAACTACTAAAAAACTTTTTTTAACCTTTGTTTGTTTTTAACCTTTGTTTCAGACTTTTATCTTTACAACTATTAAAAAATTTTTTAACCTAGAAAGTTCAGACTTTTATCTTTACAACTATAAAAATTTTTTTTAACACAGTGATGGATTTAGTTTGGAGCGAAGGTAGTAGCCGCACCTGTTCCTCCCTAAAAACGTCGTAAAAGTGGCCCTAAAGCAAAATATTTCCCCTATCCTCATAGTAGTACTATGACAACTTGAAAAAGTAATTAAACTAAAGTAAAGAGTTCTTAAATTTTAATCAATACTAGCCTACATAATAGTGTAATCTATTCTGTTTTTAAATACTACACACCAATTGTATAACGTGAATTATTCTTAGCTGTTGCCAAACTGTTGTTCAAGTTATCTAAAAAAGTTTGAAATATTGTAGCAACAATTCTGTAACCAAAAATATGCTTAACAAAATAAAATTCTAATTTTAAATTCAAATTTTTTAATTTATAAAAACACTTTTTTGTGAGTTGTAGTATTTACGCTTAGGATTTTGTGTTATTGGAACAAAATAATGACAGATAAAACTGAAAAAATTACAGACAAATGTCATAAAAAGAATACATTTTTTTGTTATACGTATCAACAAATGCTTCAAGTACATCAGAGACGTCCAAAACACTAAATTTATTCTACATATGTTTACCATGAACCAATTTAATTTGAGAATTTTTACTTTTTTCTATAGCTTCTAATTAGGAATGAAAAACCTGCAACCCTCCAGATTTTTCAATGCGGTCAGCCTATGATTGGGATGAAGCAAGGCCAGTACAAGATTTTCGTGACAAAAATTGAAAAATCGGAGACAGATTTTAAATCATAACCATTTTTTAGTCTTCACCATAAATTTACTATAAAACTTCTCTTCATATCAGTTCAGTGACATACAATATAATAATGTTAGAATATATACAATATAAAAAAATTTAGGGGTACTGGTTCAGTATGCAGTCTACCCTAACCCTAACCTACTGAATCAGATAGTAGGCTGCAAACTTAACCAGATGGTAGACCACGTACACCAGGTAGACTGCTTATTTAACCACAACCATGTATTGCTCTAATCAGTATTTTTAAGACTTTTAGTATGAATTTCAATAGTGAAATGATGGTAGAGTTTCAAAGATATAACTCTGATAGATTGTGTGCATTTACAGTCAACTTCAATTATTAGCTTACTTTCAAGGCTGTGCCGATTCCAAGCCGACTAAAAATCAAATCTTTGTAATCTAAATCCATCAAAGCTTAAATCCAAGCCCACAAAAACTCAAATTTACGGTACAAAACCATAGGCGTTTTTATGTACTGTATTGCATATTATGCCTACTAAAGTTAAAGAAGACAAAAATACTGTAAAAGTCGTAAGTTGATTTGTAAATTCGGGTTGAGTCCTTGTTCTTTACAATGATAAATTTAAATCAATTTCAAGTCTTATTTTGATTTTACAAGAAAAAAATAGACTTAAGTCATTTCAAGTGAGGTGTCTGCATTGATGTTTTTCAACATGGCCTATATTACGTTACCTTTGATAACATTGTTAAAACGGTGATCGAATTCTTTGTCCGACACTGCTTAAGGAATCCAGGTAAGGATTTTATCTCAGGCCCTTAATTTTTAATATATTTTTTAATATATTTTTGTCGGCAGCGTGGTCGAGTGGTTAAAGCGCCGGACTCGTGAACTCGTCTCGGTTCAAAACCCATTCGTGCCATTCTGTTGTGTCCTTGGGAAAGACACTTTATGGCACATTCCCCTGCTTGGTGGTCCTGGCAAGCAGTTCTAAATTACAGTCATATCTCTATTAAAATTACAAGCGGACAGCAATATCTTGGTATCTCCGGAAACAAATCGGGGTGATTGCCTACCCTAGGTATTAGCGCCTCCGTCGCTTTCCTGCGAGTCAGGAGGATAAATATAGAGAAAAAATAAAAATAAAATAAACTCCCTCCTACTCGAAAGAAAATAAAGCCCTAGAAAAAAGTGAAGTAAAAAAAGTTTTCATTTCGTTTTGAACAAAGCTACTTTTTTTCATCGTTATTGCAAAATGCAGTAAATTTTAACAAGTTTTCCCTCTTTTTTTTCTTGCACCAGTTTCCCTTTTGCAAAGCCATCACTGTTTGTAGAAGAAGGATAAAAAATACATTAGAAAAGTAAGAAAAAAAGATTTTTGCTGGTCTAACTGTAAAAACAAAATTTCTAGATTTTTCTCTTTGCTTTTAAAAAAATTTATCCTTAGAAAATGTTGCCAAACTTGATAATCAATAAAAACAATTTTTTCTTTCTTTTACTCGGGATTCCTTTAGTCATATGCGAGATCCTTTTGCTGTGAGAATTAAGATTAAAAAATTACACGTTTTTCCTTGCTGCAACTATTAAAGCAATATGCTGATTACAAATTTTAATTTTGAATAATTTTTATTAAGGTTATTTTGATAAATCAAAAAACAAATTTTAGTATAGCCAGGCATAGCCTTACATGGCGGGGGGAAATTTCCCCCCCAAGTTTCCAATATTTGGGAAAAATTCAGATTTTTTGGGCATTGACAAAAAAAGTATTTGGGCAAAACCAGAATTGTTTCGGCAGCGATATGAAAAATTTGGGCAAATGCAGGGATTTTAGGGCAACAACAATGATGAGCAAAAGTAGTTACCATTTTAGGCGACAACTTTTTTTTTAAAGAACACCTTGATTTTGGGACAAAAATTGAGAAATGTGAAAATGATTCTAAGTGAAGGTCTTTTTTTAAGAGGACACCGTGATTTTTGAACGAAATTTGGTTTTCGTTCGAGAATCTTAGACAATTTTTTTGTCCTGTTTGTAAAGTACTAGAAAATTATGATTTGGGTAAATGGCACAAAATTTAGGCAAAATTTCATTGCTCCCCTCAAATTTTTTGACTGGTATATGCCTGTGCAGCCAGGGTGCCAAGATTTTATCAAGATATTTAAAGTTCATGTTTCCATAAAACCTACTTATTTTAGCAATAAATGCTTATTATTGCTAATTTTTTATTAATATTGTTTTATTTTTTAATAAAATTTTCTTAAAATTTGCTTGTTACAAGGTATTTTCTTAATGACTGAAGAAAAAAGACCGTTTTGGGAGTTACAAAATCAAGTTTAAATCTTTTTTGTGTTTATTTGAAAGCATAAATTCATTCGAAATAAAGCTAAGACTGGAAAACAGTTCTCACGACCCAAAAGGCAAAACACTTGAAATTTCAATCCTTGTTTGTTGTCTCTGCTCAGTTTAGGTTTAAAAACAGTTCAAAATCAAGTAAAGACAAGCAAAGACAAGGCAATTGAAACTTTTAGGCTTGTTTCTTTTTGTTGGTCTTCCTAATTTTTAGTTTATTTCTGATGATAACTTTGATCATAGCTGAAGAAAGGAAACGGCTTTACGTTACCAAATCGTTGTGCGAAAACTTAAAAGACTAAGACTGCCTGTTTAATGAGAAATTAATTTCTATGACTAACGTTAATTTTAAACTGACGTTTTGACGGTTTGAACTGACCTAATGTTACAAGAGTTTTTAACCACATTTAGCACTTATTTATCTTAGGTTCAGCTGGAAAATATCAAAAGGCTGAGTTCAAGAAGTATATGTTAATCAGTTTAAGATATACAGTAAAAACTTTATTATGATTTCGTGACTAAAATTCTAGCTGAATAGTAAAGCAAAAATATCTTCCGGCAAACTCAGTTAAGGAAACCTTTTTTTCGATCTGGTTGCGGCTCTTCGGGTCATGAACAGAGATTGTCATAATCAAAAAATCCGTCGATTACTGTACTTTGTTTGCTTGTACCTTTCTAAATACATTTCGAATGTGTTTGGACGTCTAACTTGTCGCAAAAATGGTTTTTTCCTTCGCTATTGTTTTTTGTGCTTTTTTCAATTAAAAAAAATAGAAAAAAAATAAACTAATTTATAAGTTTAAAAATGTCAGATTAGAACTTTGTTTGTCAGCTTTTATTGTTAAACAAAGTTTTTCATTAACCTCAAGGCCTTGCCACTTATTATTGTTGAATTGTTTTATTGCCTTTCAGCCCTACTTCTTGAATATAATTTGAGTAATTAGCGAAATAAACCAACTTTCAACTTTTTGTTGAAGCAAATACAAAAAAACGTTTTTTTATGGTATCCAGTAAAACTAAATTACTGAACAATGCAAATTTGACCCACCGTCTAATCTTTTTGCACGCAATTGACTCGACGGCTCTACTTATTTCTGATGTAAAGAAAACATACGTCACATATTACAATAAAGTAATGTATTCGTTTTAAAATTGTTGATGCAACTGTTAACAAACATGGTTAAGTACCGGAATGCATAATTACTGTACTCTTAATAAATACGCTTGGCGTGAACTTACAGTTTTGCAAAGATTTTTATGTCCAGAAAATTCATACCCCAGAAATCAAGAAGCTGACGTTACTCATTTGAGATTGTAGTTCACTGCACATCATACAACAACTTTTCTAGCTTTGTTTTTAAGCTGAATTTAAAGTTACAAAAAAAGTAAGGAATAACCAGAAAACATTACCATAAATCAGCGTTTCTCAAACCATGGGTCGCGACCCAAAAGTGGGTCGCCAAGACTATGCGGATGGGTCGCGAAGGCTTGTAAATTACCGCATGTAAAAGAAAAGATCTGCGCACACAAGATTTCAGAAGTGAAAAACCTTTTTAAGAGATCACTACGTTTTTTAGCCGAAAATCAAGAAATCGAAATAAGTTTGCTCACGAACAAATTTCTGCCCACACATTTACAGCTAAAAATCAAACAACCATTGTTGGCTTACATAACAATTTTGTTTTCTTTCTAATCAAAATAAGCGCTCACTCAAATTTATTTGGGTGGCAGTCACATTTGTAAATCGTTGTTTTTAGCGATTTTGGGTTGCAGAAAAAAAGGTTTGAGAAACGCTGCCATAAATCAACGTAACGGATGAAGAAACAATAAAGTAAAATAGCAAATCATCGAATACGTTCGTAATAACTAACAAATCAATCGTAATCAAATTCACGAGTTTTGCAGCAACCGCGCATAGCAGCAGAAGCCTAAAGAAAGAGTTTGGTTATTTAGCCAATGCACACATATACACAAATAAAAATTTCCAATTGCAGAAAAAACACATTAATGAGAAAAAAAACTAAAGCGCACTCTATGAAAATTAGCAATGTTAGGATACAATGGCAGGGAACATTGAAAAACCGTCCGGTTATCAAGTGAAGGTGTTTCCTGAGTAAAAATGATAGCAGCAGTTAGATTTTTATTAAAATGACGCATTAATAAAAATCGTAAATAATTTTAAAGTAAAGCAGAACAAAGCCAAAAGCAAAAAAACAACTAAATAACAGTTTATTAGAGGCCTACATTAAAAAAGTTAAGAATGTAATATTGTAATTTATAAAACCTGCTCATATTTTAGTAACTATAATTTATTTATGTTAAATAAGTGAAAAGAAATTATATTTAAAATTGAAAATACAAGTTGAAGTGCGATTATTAAAACAAAAAGTGAAAAGTTAAGAATCATTGTAAATCTCAATCAAATGTTTTTATAGTGTTTTTGAAGAAATACGAGTTTAACTTTTTTATAAAGTTATATTTTTCTTCCATAAACTGTTGCCTTTGTATTCTAGAAGATTCTTTTTTACTAATTTATTAATATGTGGTTTTCAAAAGTGATATTTTTTCCTTGAACAGACTCCCTGTTTGAAATTGCCAAATCCAACAATTAACAATTGTTATGTTCCATTGTTCATGTAAATTTTTAAAAATCTTGTAAAAATACTTATACGCATAAAAGCTATGTGTTTTTCATTTTTAATTTTTTATCTTATTTTTTTTACGCTTTTATATTTCTTTGATATTGCTTTTTTTTACCGGTCGCATATTTTTGTAGAGGTTAAAGAGCTTTAATCCTGTGTTTTAAATCTCCCTTATGTTGAGCCATGCCGGACTTCGTTGACTTTTCTGCCGACCGGCCCCAATTTACTTCAACATTATATTGTATTGTAAGACGTTCATACAGGCGCTTACCAAAAATATTAGCGAGCCAAAATAAAGCCTTTTTAACAAACTTTCTTTTACCTTTGACATTTTTAAAATCAAAAAGATGCTTTTGAGTTGATTTTCAAAAAAATAACTGTGAAGTGAAATGGTTTTAGCGCGGAGTGAACAAAATTGCCGCACCAGGACTCCTGAAAACTCGCTAACCCAAAGACGTGATTTTTTTTATAAATAGTGACTGACAACTGGAAATGTTTCGTCAATTTTTTTTGTGCGTCTTCGCTTGAATCGGGCCGCAAAAGTTATTTTGCAATGTTATCGGTCCCCAAGTCTAAAAGAATCAAGAACCGCCGCTTTTGTCTATACAGCTGCGTTCTTGAAAAAATTGCAATCGTGCGTAAATAAGAAACTTTCACAGTGTTGTATGTAAATATGATTTTTAATTGTTCATTCGGCTCATTGTAGTTGAAAACGAATAAATAAAACTAAAAAAATAAATATCAAGAGGAATAAAAACCGTACATTAAACTTTAAAATTTTTTCAAAGAGCTTGCAGACCGTGTTAAAAGCTTTTTACACTAGGCGTCAATCTCCGTCTTCAAGAAAGTATCTAATGTTGAAAACAATGCATTTGAATTCAAATTCTGTAAGTTTTAAAGAAAATTTAAAATTAGTATTTTACTCTTAACTTTTTTATTGATTCCTAATTTATAACAGTTTTTTTATATATAGGAATTAATTATTTTTATTTACATTAAGCACTTCTCGCTTAATTACTTATAATATGTTTAATACTGTTTTAACACTTCCAAAATTTTCAAAAGTGAAAAGTCGTTTCAATTAGTTCGACGTACAGTTTAAACGTAATAAATGTACTTGAGTTGTATTGGAAGAAAAGAAAACATCTAAAACTCTAAATATACCACATTAAAGTTGTTTTTTTACACTTTTCAATATCAATACACGATAAAAATATTTTAAAAAAAACAACAAAATAAATAAGAAGTTTTTAAGAGATAGAAAACTTATGTTTGCATTGAAATTTTTTTCAAAAGTTATTCCACCCTAATCTTTCTCTTGCAACGTCATCGGAAAGACGTTTACATAGCTGGAGCAATTTTGTTGGTGCTCACTGTGGTCACTTGAGATGTGACATGAGAACTTGCTACCACATCATCAGGAGCCCATGGATTGCGTCCTCCAAAGAACATACGAATCACACAATCACGAAACTGTAAATTCATGTTTTTTACGATTTGAATAGTTTATTTTTATTGCTAATGCATTTTTTTAGTTTGGAAAACAAATATCTTTTGCGAATTGCCTGAAACAAATGTTTTGAATGTATAAAATAGTTTGAATTAAAGCTGTTAATTGTGTCCACAGCATTTTAGTTAATAAAGCATAACTTGATTTGAAGAAAAAAGTTTAAGAAAAATTAGCAGAAATTTGTATTTACGAGTAGATTAGGAAATCTTGCTTTATCTTAAATAGCTTTCAGCCAAACTAAAATTTGTAAAAGATAACAACTTATTAATTAATACGATATCTAATTAAATTATGGTCAAATTGGGTTGACGTTTTTTACAGCGTATAAGATTGTATTGAGAACATGCAGTAAACCACAAAGCTTTTCACAATTTTAGCTTGCTTTTATTTAAAATCAGGTTTTTTTTCGAAGCATCGCACTAATAAACGTTTACAGAATATAGAATTGTTTTTTTTTACTGAGTACATTTATTGTCGTTGAGTAATTTGCAAACATAAAGAAAACACATCCTGATAAATACTTTTTTATAAAGATCACCTGTCTGTTCAGACCGATATAAATCACAGGGTTATACACGAGCGAACTCTTTGCAAAGAAGGAAGGAATCATCTGGCTGAACGCACTTAACTATAAAAATAAATCCTCATTTTTACTATAGTTCAAATAAACTTTTATGCTGAACAAGTTCTTGACTAAACTTCCATTGATAAAACTATTCATTATTCATTTAAAATCTCTGAATCTTTCAAAAAAAACCTTTTTTGTTGATGGATCCAGGCCACAAAAAAGACATTATAAAAAAATGCTATTCATAGAAAAGTGTGGATCGCAATGGAATCAGCACAACGAATTTTTTTCACATTAAAGCTTCTTAAAATTTCATTAAACGTTTATGTTGAAGTAGAATTTATCAGTATACCGCAGCATTGTTTAGATAATAACCTTCTGTTTAAGCCTTTAACCCTTTGACTGCTGAACACAAGGAAGGTCGTCGTCGTCGTTTGAAGGGTATCCACTCCAGGTCAGACACAAACTGGATTGGGGCCGAGGGTTTATCCTTTTACTAACCCAGACTGCTGAACTGTCCGAATCAAATGCTGGCAGTGGTGCTATTAAGCCAGCATTGAGTTTCATCATCCAAAACCGTCAGACCTCGTGCTCCATGTGGTGCCCGATGTATAGGGCGCGCTGCTAGTACATGATCTGCTGTTTGCTCAGAGGCGCCACACTCGCAATTCGGTGAAGGAGCGAGACCCCATTTTCCATTTGTGATTTGTCCATTCAGAAGCGCGGATGACAAGTCTGGTAAGGTTGTCCAAAAGATTCCGCGCACCTGGCACAAACGGGCGTCTGGATCTTAGTCTCACTCGGCAAGTATCTGAGGACTCACTTAAAAGACCATACAAGATATAATTGTGGTCCAGAGATCCACGATGAGCCAAGGAGAGTGTCGCTCCCAGTCGGCGAAGCTCAGCTGGCTGGATGTCTGAGAGTACAGGTAGGTGGTCCGTTGGAGTGGGACGCAGGCATTCAGTAACTATGCGCAAGGCGTCGTTCAAGACACTGTCGATGAGACGAGTGTGAGCACTGCGACACCAGACTGGCGCACAGTACTCAGCTGTTGAGTAGACTAGAGACAAGGTGGCTATGCGTAGTGTTTTAGCACCAGCACTCCATCCCGAGCCCACGAGTCGCCTCAGCAGTGTGACGCGCGAGGATAGTTTTTTGCGCAATGCCACTAATTGGTGACGAAACGTGAGTGATCTGTCCAGTTTTATCCCAAGGTAAGTAGGGATTGGACATAACGGTAAAAGTCTACCGTTGTTGTAGACTTTTAGCTCTTGTTTGGCCTCTCGGTTATTTAAGTGAAAGGCTGCCGTCACCGTCTTAGTGTGACTGAGCTTCAACCTCCAAGTCTGGAGATACGCTGAAAGTGTCGACATGTCTTGGCTTAATGTCCCCTCCAAGTCCTTCCAGTTTCCAGAAGAATGCAACAATGCTAAATCATCAGCATAAGCAAACTTTCTGGAAATCATGGAAGGAAGATCATACGTATAAATGTTAAATAGGAGAGGAGCCAAGACCGATCCCTGAGGAACGCCGTTTTTAAGACGACGTAGCCTGCTTTGCTTGCTGTCACCGGTGGTAAGGATGAAACTTCGATTTTGGACAAGCTCCATAATCATTTTGACCATGTTCTTATCCGGAAGTAGTTTCAGCAGCTTGCAGGTAAGGCCACGATGCCAGACAGTGTCATAAGCAGCTGTCAAATTGATAGACACGGCACCAGCCTTCTTTTTAGCCTCAAAAGAATCCTCGATATTCCGGGTTAGCAGAACAACTTGATCTACAGTTGACTTCCCGCGTCGGAACCCAGCCTGCTCTTTAGGGAGCAGTGGATCAATTAATGGTTCAACGCGGGCGTAGATAAGCCTCTCGAGGATCTTGTAGGGGACACAGAGCAGAGATATCGGTCGATAACTCTTTGGGACCCCATGGGCTTTGCTGGTTTGAGGATCGCGACCACAAGCGCTCTTCTCCAGATCTTGGGAATTTTGAGTCGGCGCACGCAAACAGGAAGAAACGAAGTCACGTAACCAGGACTTCAAAGCAGCTCCAGCATGGAGTATAAGCTTGGGGCAGATGGAATCAGGTCCCGGAGCTTTACCTGGTTTTAGATGTTGAAGGGCAGCAGCAAATTCTCTCTGTGAAAAATTGTCAGAGATATTTACTGCGTCTGGTGTTGTGGCCCTCCAAAGGTCAGACACTTTTTGAAAGACAAGTCGAGATGACTTGCGGTCAACAGTCTCGTATTTCCCATTTTTAAGCAGCTGAGATTCAATAGCATTGGCTGAAACGGGACCGTGACGAGAAGAGTGTCGTGACCTACCAGTAAGGTTGTTCAAAATACTGCACGCTTTTCGATTAGAGTGTGAGAAGTCAATGCTCCGAATTGCTTCAGACCATCGATCCCTCCGTTTTCTGTCAAGCTTGGCAAGCAGAGCTGTAGCAGCCAAACTTGAGTCGTCTCCCTGAGGAGACTGCAGAAAGGTTTTATAGAGGGATTCACACTCTACATCCCAACACGGAATGTAGGTCTTTCGATACCCGCGTGGGATAGTCTTTTTGGCTGCTTTCTTAATGGTGTTACAGAAGTCCTGGTAAGCCGCATCCACATCAAGTGAATCAGGCGGCAACAAAGTCTTTGCGAATTTATTCTACAAAGCAATGTAGTGACTCCATTTGACCTTGCGGAAGTTCCATCGCTTAACAGGCATGCTTGGCACTGCCATAGCAAACCTTGGTGGTGTAATAAGGAAAGGTCGATGTTGTGACCTGGGGAACTTTTCAAGAATATGTCTATCCGGTAAGCGACTGTTTGGACCTACACTAGTAAAAGCTAGATCTGGATTGGTGCCAGTGTTCCAGCGGCCGAAATAAAAACTGGCAGCATTCTTGGCATTATATAGGATGGCAAGATGATTAATACTTGCAACAGTCAAGTCCGGACAGCGAGCCAAGCACTCACCGTCCGGACTGTTGTCATCGTAACCCCAGTCAGCATGACGACAGTTAAAATTGCCAGCGTAAAGACAGGGGTGAGGAAACACTGAGAGATCTAGGAATTGCAATCGCGTTGGAGGTGGTTTGTAGACGTTGACTATTTTATAGCCATCAACGTCCACACACAATCACTCGATCTCCGATGTCAGTAAAGACTGATCCAAAAGCGTGTATCTGAGTTGCTCGTGGACAAACGTGGCAAGACCATGTTTCCTGCTTAAAAAAGACCCAGCTAGTTGGTAGTTTGGTAGTACCAACTTCTCTGCATCAGTGCAGTGGGTCTCCTGCAGTAGGATGACGAGTGCCTCAGACTGCATAGCGAGGTGATGAAGAACGTTCATCTTGCTTGCAGTAAGGCCTTCAATGTTTAGCTGAAGAATAGTGGGTCTTTGGAACTTGTTGGCAATGTGCCATGAAAAGGGCAGTTTTATCCTAGCATTGCCTCGTCCTGAAAAGGACGTTTGCCGATTAGCAGACTCACACTGAGCATCGGAGTGGGTGGATACCCTTCCGTTTTGGTTTCAGTCTGTCATCAATGAACAGACTTACTCACGGCCCAGGCTGCGAGAAAGCACCTACCATCTGGGCCACACAAGGAAGGTATTGTGCTTCAAATTGACCAAAAGGCACATAAAAATAAAAATTCTCAAAATTTCTTTATTTTTATTTATTTCCAGCTCAATTGTATATAAAACAAGAATTTGACCAAAAATGAGTTATTTTTTACTCAAATGAACGAAATGAACAATCGACAAAAGTCAAATATCGCACACTAGCTGGAAATTTTAGAAAAATTACATAGCATAGCTAAAACTGGCTCTTTTACATAGCTATGCAATTTCATAAATTTCATTTCATAATCACGCTTACATGGCTTACAGTCCGTCATCATACAGCAATGCAGCTGATGAACAGAAGTCGAATATCACGGGGTGTAACGATATTTTTCTTCAAGTGGACAAAAGTCGAATATAGCATGTAAGACAAAAAAATTTTATTCGATCACGGTCGAATGTAGCAGTCAAAGAGTTAATTGTTTTTATTTGTCCTCTTTTACAGTGAAAACATATGCTTATTTTAGATACTTTTTAGCAATAGCGTTAAAAGAATGTAGTGATTAAAATGTAACTACTATCTAATGGAATTTACCATTAAAAAGTCTTGTTTTCATTTAAATTAAAAAGAACACTTCAATAGCACCCACAGTGTTTCTGCAGATTAGGTATTTTACATCCTGTATCAATTATAAAAGTAGAATAAATTTGTCAAGATTTCTTTTTGGCGATAAGAATGTTTTGATTTCACGGGAAAAGATATAAGGTCGGTAGATGACGCAAAACAATGTTAATCAAGATCTTTTTGTCGGAATAGTTCAGTGTAATAAAACTCTGTTTTGCGAGCAGAAGAACACGAGTCTGATGTTTAGTGTATCTGAATAATTCCTGTTGTGCCCAAAAGAAAGGCCCTTAACAATAAATTCCTCGATGTGATAGTGCTGCTTACCTGCAATGGTGGCTCTGCTTTTATTAGAACTATTACAAAACGATATAAATGAATAAAAACAATGTACATGTAAAAAAAAAAATTTCTGTATCAGTAATTAAATCTAGCCATGCAAAGAAGAATGTTTTTAAACCTGTCCATTATGAAACCCGGGAAAAAAAACAAACAATTTTGAGCTATACTTTTGATTTGGGTTTTCGTTTGAGTAACTTAATTTCTTATTTCAAGCAAAACCATACTTTCAGTAGACCATTTACAGTAGAAATTAAAATGGAATAGCTTATAGCTTACTGATAGGTCCGGTTTTGCCACAATACACATTGTGACAACTGCGTATGGAACCCAAGCGATTAGAAAAGCTGATACCATTATGATCACCATTTTTGCCACATCACCTTCGGGATTTTTGCTTCCTGATAGTGAATTACTTTTGGATATCTGCAGAAATATAATACTTTTTTTTTAAAAAATCGTTTTCGAATATAATCACAGAAAAACGTGAGAAAAACTTTAAAATTATTTTAATGGTACTCCAGCATATATTTATAAAATTAATTCTTCGATTTCTTTAGTAAACTCAGTCTTTTTGATAAACTCGTTTATAAACTTATTCAAATAATGGTCAATGGAAAACCTTACTCGTTTACAAAACTTTTCTCCAAAAATCTTTAAAAAATCAAGGAGGATATTAAAAAATATCATCATAGATTGAAGTTTAATTCTTTTTTATGTTATTGATTTAATATTTATGCCAAGGTATTTCTAAATATGTACTTACTTTTCGTAGCGTCAATATAACAGTTGAGTAGCAAACAACGATTATTGATAAGGGAACCATAAAGCAAAAAGCAAAGTAGAAAACCAAAAACAATTTAACACTGAAAAGGAAATTTCAATTAAGATAATTTAGTGGTTTGTTTTATTTATAAATTTTTTTATTAGTTTTTCTTTGGCATTAAGAAATACAAAAATAATTAAAATTGCTAATGATACATTTATATGCAGAAAAGTGTCACAAATTTACGTGCTCATCATTATAACATTGCGTCTAGGCTAGAGGTCACCAAAGAAGCTTACAGTATTTTTTATTTGACAGACTATCAATTTGAATTTAGATAAAAAGGACGCAGTAATTATATTTTTCAACAATAATCAGAAAACGTTTGCTTTATTAAAATTAAAAGTATAATTGATACATGCACATAAAAAAATTAAAATGCATTCATACAATAAATGATATGTAGCTTAGGCAAAGCAAAAACACCACATATACACAAAAGCGTACCATAGGTACAAAACACCACCTAGATATAAATATTATATACTTTAGTTTAAGCGCACACCTCAAAAACACCTCATGGTTGAACATTCCTAATCAGGAAGTTAAAGCAAAAAAATAGGTCTACTTGATGTTGCAATTTTGTCAAAGCGTGTGCAAATAAGTTTTTACTTCTAAACAATAAGTTGAGAAATACAGGCGATTGAAATTATAGCATCGGAATCGACCTCAACAAAAAGTACCGTCTATTGCAAATACTGACCTTATTTAGAGCCGGTTTTAACAGCCTGTCAATAATTAAGAAGCTGTGCTTTTTATTCATTAATACTTAGTTATTAGTTTCTAGATTAAATAAAACCTTAAATAAACTTAGTAGATAAAACTAAATACGTCTTAGTCTTTTTTATAAAAGTCACTGTGGAAATTATTATTTAAATGTGGTCAGTAAAAGGCAAAATTATACTCAAAAAACAGCTAATGAAAATATACCCTGTCGAAAATCTAATAAAATTAATTTCATTTTTTTTACCAACTTTGTTCTTTAGGGCCGCAGTAGCAGTAGCTCAAGATTAAACGGCTATTTATTACGATATTTTGAAAACTCTTTTATTTGATCCAAGATTCTCAACATTTCACAAAGGCTTTTCACATTTTTTCTCATTTAGGCAGATAAAGTTTGCTTAAAATTTTTTTCTGAAATGTGAATGTTTGTAAATGCTAAGACATCTAAGCTGAGATTATTAAAGAAGTAGTAGATATTCAACATAAGCAATTTCAAAATCTCAGATTTGTAAATTTTGTCAAGTACAGTAAATAAATGTTTTTGATTTTTCGTTAAATTTTTCACATCAAATGTCTGACTTGCTGCTTTCATTTAAAGTAATTACCAAGACTCGATTCAATCAGTGAAAATAAGGACAAAATTACATCGACATCGATAGGACAAAATTCATAAATAGTTGGCTTTTTTATTACTGTTTCGAACAAAGTCCTATTAGTTCTTCGAAGCATTGGGACCATGCATCTAAAGTGACTGCAATACCTTGCTTTTTAATTTCATCTCAAAACAATTTTGAAATGTAATCAACTAAGCTGCTAAACCCTAATGAGTACATGAGTACAGAGTATATTTACACTCACTTAAGTAAGCGTTTTTAAAACAGCAGCAAAATAAAAAAGTTTTCTCCCGCTTTCCTGATCCACAATTTGTGAAGCCAATGTCGTTTGAAAAAAGAAATTTCGGTACTTTTCTGTTATCGTTTTACCATCAGCAAACAATAAACGAAAACCCAAGACTTTTGGGACCTCTTCAAAAAATCACCGTAAACAATTTTTTTCGGTGAAATTAACCCGAAATACCCCTTTCAGCACCAAAGTGAAATAAAGAAGAAACCAAGAGAAATGTATTGAAAATAACAAGAAGCAATAAATGGTGGGGCGATAACAGGAAAGTACCGAAATTTCAACAAGAATCTTAATACTTTTCTTCGTATGGCCAGATGTACCCGACTCATAATCACATTAATATTGACCCTTATGCTGCTTTCTCTTTTAGCGAAGTCAACACTACAAATCAGCAACGTAAACTTTTATGGAATTTTTAACTTATCTGACATACCTTTTAACAGATGAAAGCCAATTAGGAGCGCAATTTACTCCGATCGCTTCAACAGTTATTCCATTAGGAAGAAAAAGTGCAATTGAATTCCATATAATAGAATATACCCAACTCACTACTACTCCTAAACCCCCAAACAAAATTTTAAATTAATTTCTAGTTATAAAAAGATAAATTGTTAGTAAAGTATTTTTTTATACTGCAATTTTTATCTTTGTATTTACTGTATACAAAAAATTACTTTATCAATATTTCATCTTTAATCATTTCAAGCAAAAATTTAGAAATCTCTAAACAATTTTGTTGTTTTTATTGCAGCATTACTCGCCCGTCCTCACCAATCACGGCGTGACCTTTTCCAACTTTGGAGGGTCCAAATGGTTTGCAAATAACCAGAAAACGTTCAAATGCCATAATCGCAATTGAGTTGATTCCAACCAAACCTATCAAAAAAAATATTAAATATTGTAACAGCAACCACACAACAAAGTGCTTGAAGAGGTAAACTAAGACGCCTTCTCTTTTCAAGATTGATTTTATTTTTACTTTGCAGCACTCAACAAAAAACTAAGTAAAAGCTCACGATAAAAGAAAACCGTTTGATTAACAAAGTCTTAAATCTAATTTGTTATAGCTTTGATACAAAAGCCTGCACAGATGTGCTTGTTTTTCTCAAATAGAAACTGCATTGATTCAAAATTCTTGATCACTGTGTGAAACTGTACTTAAGAAATATGTCTAATTTTAAAGTAATTATCACCGTGAGTGGCAAAACCTCGTTCCATTTAGCAGCAGCTTGTTCAATCAAGATAACACGTTGATTCATACGCAAAACAAACAAACAAACAAAAAATTTTAATAATTTTTGTCATAGGTTCAAGAGAAGAAAAAACAAAAATTTTTTATAGTAGTATTATTTCGTTATGTCGCTCTGGGATTAAACACGTTATATCGCTCTGCGATTAAACATATTATATCGCTCTAGAATTAAAATCAATTTTTTTCTAAAATTGCATGAAAAACTTCGTTTCGGTAAATCGTTTAGTTTCTCGGTTATAATAAACGAGAATAGTTTGGGGTGCCCATAAGTAACCTTACACTTGATATCACCAAAGAGTAAAATTGATAATTTATAATTAATTATTATTGATTACGTCAATAATTACACATGTAAAAGTTCAGCATAATGCACAATGCGATGTTACTGCTGACTTCAATAAATTAATATTAGAAGACTTTGTTCACTTGGTTTGCTATCTACGTACCGTATATACCCGTGTATAAGCCGTACCTTCTTTTGGATGTTTAAAACCTCCCTTTTAATAGTGACCCGTATATAAGACGCATCAGTTCTACGTAAGATGATTGAGTCAAAATCAGAAAAGAAATTTAAAAAATCAATACGAACAAGCAACTCTGCCAAAACATTTGCCACGTGACAAAGGACAGGTGCTTGAAATGTATCGGTGAAGAAGGTAAACACTTCGAACACTCACGGCCTACTCTCCGAGAAAGCAATTGTCATCTGGACCAAACATGCTTTCTTAAAAATACTGCATATTGAAAAAAATGTATTTGCTGAATATGTTGAGTGCTTGTGCGTTGACGTTGATGGTTGTAAAATAATCAAGATCTACAAACCTCCACCAACATGACTGCGATCTCTAGATCTCCCAGTGTTTCCATACCCATGTTGTTATACCGGCGATTATAACTGTCGCCACGTTGATTTGCGTTATCATGATAACAGCCCAGACGGTGAGTGCTTGGCTGGCTGGACAAGTATTAATATTCTTGCCCTCCTAGGAAATGCCATGGATGCCGCAACCTTTTGCTCTGGCCGCTGGAACACTGGCACTAATCTGGAACTAGCTTTCGCTAGCGTAGATCCTCACAGTCGCTTACTGGATAAACATGTTTTTGAAGAATTACAACATCGACCTTTGCTTATTAAATCATCATGGTTTGTTCTGTCAGTGTCAAACATGCTGTTTAGCGAGAAAATTTTTTGCTTTGACAATCAAATTTGGTGCCGCCGGATGCACTGATGTGAATGCGGCTTACCAGGACTTTTGTAACTGTGGTGAGATACCAAAAATTGACTAATTAATTGTTGGCTTTATTAAACTAAATTTGCTACCATAAATCAGATTCTAAAATAATACAAAATGCATTAAGTAAGAACACATTAACGAATAAACAAAATATAAAATCAACTTAATAGCTAATAATAGTATGGTAGCTAGTAGCTTACTCTGCAGTTACTATTTATCGCAATTTAAACAAACAAAACATCGCAATTTAAACAAACGAGACAGTAAAACGGAGGAATTAAAGCGCCTCGCATTTTAAATTTAAACGGGCGTTTATTACAGAAGTAAACAATAAAGATTCGCAAGTTCGAATCTTTATCGAGACATAATCTTGCGACAGTAACATCATCAAGAAAGCAGCCAAAAAGAGTATCCCAGCAAGCAGTCGTTGAAACAATTATATTGCATGTAGAGATGAGAGGTGTAAATCCCTCTATACAACGCTCCTGCAGTCTCATCACGGAAACGAATCACGTTTGGCTGCTACAGCTTTACTTGCTAAGCTTGAAAGAAAGTGGAAGAATTGATTGTCCGATGCAGTTCGGAGCATCACGTTTTCACCCTCGGGGACCCAAAGAGTTATGGGCCGATACCTCTACTCTGTGTTGTCTACAAGATCGTTGAGAAGCTTACCTACGTCTGTGTGGAACCAATTGTTAATCCACTGCTTCCTAAAAAGCAAACTGGGCTTCGACGCGGGAAGTTAACCGTGGATCAAGTCGTTTTGGTCACACAGAATTCTTTTGAGCCTAACAAGAAGTCCGGTTTTGTATTTGTTAATCTTACCACGGCATATGACACTGTCTGGAACGGTGGCTTTACCTGCAAGCTGATGAGGCTTCTGCCGGATAAACACATAGTCAGAATGGTTATGGAACTTGTCTGGACGCAAAGTTTTACCCTTTCTACCGGATACAACAAGCAAAGCAGGCTACGCCATTTGTAAAACGGCGTTCCTCAGAGATCCGTATTGGCTCTCCTCCTTTTCAACATCCACACGTACAAACAGCCCTCCACGATTCCCAGAAAGCTTGCTTATGTTGACAATTTAGCATTGTTGCAATTTTTTGGAAACTAGAAGGATCTGCATGGAACTTTAAGTCAAAACATAACTACACTTTTAGCGTATCTTCAGACTTGGAATTTGATGCTCAGTCACACTAATACAGTGAAGGTGGCCTTTTATTTTAATAACCGAAAAGCCAAAACGTGAGATAAAAGTACGCAACAGCTATAAACTTTTACCACTTTGTCCAATCCCTACTTATCTTGAGGTAAAACTGGACAGATTGCTCACCTTCTGTCATCATCTAGTGGCATTGCACAAAAAATTATCTTCGTGCGTCACACTGCTTAGAACTTGTCTTTTAATCACCAGCGGTCACTCAACAAATTGATAACAATTGACTAGTGGAAGTAAAGTCAAATGGTATTTGCCTTAGTTGTTTATCTTTTTAGTATTTTGAATGTTTGCTTTAAAAGTTGTATGTTATTAGTTCGAACGTTTTCTGAATGCTTTTAAAACTTTAAACATAAATTTAAATACGTACATAATACTGTACTTACTAAAAACAGAAATGGCAAATCCTTCAATATAGCAAAAAACTTTTCCAAGATAAAAATAACCTTTCGCGCTTGTTAAGGTAACGATAATACCCGAAAACAATCCACTAAGCCAATCAGCCACTGCGAGATTGACAATGATATAATTAATTGGTTGGCGCAAAGCCTAAAAATAGCACGTCTGTTATACTTTAATACGTGAAACCAAAAATTTTGAGGAAAAATTATTTGTGCTAAAACGTTTTGTTTTTTTCTATTTATTGGTTGTTGGTTTTTTATGGCCGCATAATTGTGCAAACAAGCACCATGATTATTTGAACATATATATTAACAAAGTAAAACATAACAAAAATATTATTTCAAATGTAGTCACTTGTTTAACAGGCTTTGAATTTTTTGACTTTTTCGGGAAAGTTTATTTAATGATAAATAATGCCAAAAATATTCTTTTTTATAATTTTTGGTCAAATTTTGACTGATAACTTGCGTTAAACGCAATAAAATCAACTTTGCTCAAACTGCAACGCAACATGTGAAATCAGCCAGAAAAAAACAAGAATTTAAAATTCATCAAAAATAAATTCCAATCAGTCTCCGGTCAATTTTTAATTATTTACAACACCATATAAAATTCAAATTTTGCTTGTTTTCAGAAAGTTTTGCTAAAGTTTTTATGAAAATGTAGGTTAAATTTTGACAGACGAAACTGTTTAAAAGAAGATGGCAATTTTGTTTTGATAGATGTCACCGAAAAAAGTTTCAAATTGGCAAAAAAGAATTAAAAATTATTATATTGTCCATCCAACATTCACTTCCAAAATTTTTGCCAAACCATAGGTGCAAAATATGTTTTTTGCAGCAATTAAATGAATTTAAATTTATTTAAAAATAAACTAAATTGCGTATTGAAGCAAAAGAAAAAATTAATAAAGTTTTTAGGGCTTGATGCAACACTTTATTTTATTTTTTATATACGAATGACCAATTAAATTATCCAATTAAATTTATAAAAAACTTTTAAAAAAAATTTTGTGGAAATTGAGCGTTTGTATTAAATGTGCTAAAGTAACTAAAATAGCCTACAGGCAAAAATTGGTTTGCAGTTTTTTCTTGTTCTTTCGCAAAACAAAGCGTAATTTTATGGCATCTGAAAAATTTATATTGTCCATGAAAACTATGCTTTTTTTTTCTAAACTCTTCAAATTTTTTTCTAGTTTCGCTGAATACGAAGATGAAAAATATGTATGCTCAGTACAAATATTATTTAAACTTCATTCTTTTTCTTAACCAAAAATTAATGTGCTTTATATTAGCCATAAATTAATTGAAGTAAACTTCAACTTACTTTGTATTTGAATGTTGCCAATATCACTAAACCATTCAAGAAAAAAGAAACAATCAAAAGTATAAACATGTAAATCGACATAAAAGAACTTGTAGATCGACCAACTAATTTAATGCCATCTGGGATCCAGTCAAAGCCAGGAAAATTGTGCGGGCGCAGAGTGTTGCACAAGCTCTCCGTCATATTAATAAATGTTTCGTTTTGCTTTGTTTCAGGGTTTGACCAATCTTGAACTGCTTAAAAGAGATAATCTTTTTTTAAAAATAGAAAACAATTTTTATTGAAGTTGATCATTAAAGTTCGGTCTAAATTTAAAATTACAGACGTGATCTACAGTATCTTAAGAACTTGCCAACTTTAGAATTTTGGCTTTAACCTTTTGTAGGCAATGCCAGTTTTTTTTAAAACAGATTGGTACTTGCTTCAATCGCTAATCAAAGTGTCAAAAATCTTCTTTTGTGTGTTGTTAACACACGTTCGTTATCTACATTCATCGTGATTGAGTGATTTTCTCGTGTGAAGAGGATCAACTTTTTGATAATGAGGCGTTTCACAGTTTTCTTGAACGCTTGAATATTTTTTAGAATTAGTTTTAATCAACGACCGCGAGTAAGTTAAGATAAATTTTGCTCCACCGAAAATAACATTCACAGATCCTCTTTATTTCGTTTTCGTCCTAAGTTCAGATAAAGCTGTAGCGTAACAGCACAGAATTTCAAAAGCGTTAGTACAAATTAAATTAAAATGATTTTTAATTGAATTAATCAATTTTCTTTCCATTAATACCGAATCATAATTTTAGGTCATTAGTTGTTTTTGTAACGATGGGAAAAGCTAGCTAGGCTTATTCGTCTTATGATTGTATTGGCCTGTATGCTGCTTTCTGTTTTCAGCAGAGTCACCATTGTACATTAGGTAGGCATGATGGCTTAGTTGAAGAATTTGCCGTCATGTGCCTTTTCCTAAAAGCACAATAATAACCACTCAGATAAACTTATTAAACTGGTCCTTTCTGCTCACGCTGAGTGTTATCTTTTTGAGCTACCTTGCTGGCACCTAGGCTCCAACAACTTATCTTTGATTCTAAAGCAATGACATTTACTTAAAAGTGGAAACTCTAAATTTATTTCGATTATTCTGGTGGAATGCTACCTTTTGTACCAAAATAACAAAACTGCTAATTGAAAGCGAAGTTTTAAAAACACGTTAAAACAAAGTTAATGGTAATAGTTACTATTGCTTTACTGTATTAAAACAGAAAGTTTGCTTTATATTCAACAAGAAAGAGGAGCAAAAATTTTTGTTAAAAAAACCGCATTAAGGCAAACCACAAGCTCACCTGAAATAAATGACTGGTTAAAAGTGTCTTTCTCAACTTCTGGTGTTTGGATATAGCTTTGTAAAAGATTGTCCATTTCTTTCCTATTTTTTAGCTATTTAATGATTTTGTATTAATAGTAATAAAATCAAAGTAATTCTAAAAAATTTTTAAGAAAAGTAAAAAGTATTAATTGGAGGTTTTTAAGTTTTTATTCAATTATTCAAATTTGATTTTTAACAACTAGCATAGTCGTAGCACAAACACAATATTAGTAGTATTAAAAGTATTACAAAGACTCAAGAAGAGAAAACTACGTCTGTTTCTGAGACGTTGTTGCCAGAGTTTGTTTGCAACGTTGTAAGCAGGCCATACTTAAAAGATTTTTATTACTTATCAAATCAATAATTTCTAGCAAAAGCTAAAATAATGTAAAACCAAAACTTATATTTAGCAAAGTTATTCTTTTTATTTTGATTTCGTCTCACATATCTGTACAAAAATCAACAGTTGGGTTACTCAATACATCAAACAAGATAAAAAATGTTTTTAAAACTATTACATCTAAACTCTAAGTACAAACTTTTTGAAAAAGTTGGAGAATTGTTATTGTTGATGAGTGCGTCTTATAAACTGGCATAGTTACTTGCCCCACTTTAAGATCAAAACATTTACACTTTACACAGTTTTTTCTTTGGGTTAGGCACTCTTTCTGTTATTAAAAAGTAGTTCAAAATTACATTCGAATTACTTTATTTACAATTAAAAAACAAATACAAAATTTAAACCGAACTGTAATATAGAGGCATTATTGAATCCGTTAATTTATATTTAACACTTTGGATGTTGACATTAGTTGCAAAAATAAACAATGTAAAGTATATCAATTTATTGTTAAGCTTCTCTAAAATCATGACCAAATCTAGGCATGTGAATCAGAAAATGAGGACACGGATTCATTCAGCATTTTTTCATCCTTATCGTCTTGCGCTGATGATAATGTCTCAGATTCTCAAGAGATGTCTACGGACCTAAGCCCAACAATTGCTAGTGAATATGCGCGCATAAAGTTGATAACTTTCAGGCTTTCTAAACAAGATTATTCAAGTATCATTCCAGTTAAATTTAATTTGAAATTTTTCTGTCTAATATACTCTTTTTTTAGATAGGCAAGTTTTGCTAGATAAGTAAAAAGTTTCAAAATGACAATTACATTCAAGCGTTTCACGTTTACTGTGATTGAAGATTTTTCAATTCGATTCTATTAGTTTCTACAAACAAACATCAGGACAATAAAAGAAATTGCAATCTTCTATTTATTTCAGAGGAAAAAAAACAAAAATTAAAAAAAAGCAAATTAGTTTTTTAAAAAATAAGTAGCTAAGTTGCCGGTGATTTTGCTCGACCGTTAAGAAAAATGAATTTAAAAACTTTGGCTTGTTTCCCACCTTTGGCTTCGAATTCAGCTTTCCAAACTTTTTTACTTTTCACAACTGCATTTCGTCTCAGGTTTTTGCGGTTGTACGACTTTGTCTGCATTTCATGCAACTTTTGCGTATCTCTTGTTAAGTTGTATACATATGCAAAAAATATTAAATTTTCACGATGCATAATAAATTGATAAAAATGCATTATCATAAGGTAGCAGCTGAAAATCGTGCACTTTTTTGACGGCACAGAATGTCAACACAGAATGTCAACCACACCACAGGTTTAAAAATATCTAATTTCCACAATTTTCGCTCACAATTTACTTAATTTTTCAATAAAAAACTAAGCCAAAAGTTTTTTACAAAAACGAATTAGAATTTAAAACAAGTTATTAAGCATACATTTTGTTCAAAAAACATTTACTTAAATCTAGTACAAATTTTTTATTTGCGGTAGAAACTTTGAAGTAAATATTTTATTGAACTCATTTTGATTCGATGAGCCCTATCATGTGTTCATCTTGTTTCTTCGCTACATGGCGCTTTGGCAACAATGCCATTTAGTGTTACTCTCGCGGTGGTGGTGAGAAGCTGGCCGGACAATATCAGAGTAGATGGTCTTCGGTATCGAACCCACATCACCAGAGCCGAAAGCAGAAATGTTAACTACAAGACCAGAGCTTCCAAATTTTTTAAGTGAATGGTACCCTTTAAAAACTTACCACCTTATGGCGCCCTAGTTAACATAAAATTTGCAATGACAATTTTTTAGCAAACAAAAAAATACATTTAAATCAACCCAAAAAAATAAAAGATATTTCAAAACTTTAAAGAATAATGTAATGCGAGCTGCTCCAATCGCATAATTTTAGACCGAAGTTTAATGTTTGATATGGCAACACGTGTTTCTCACTCAACGTCAGTCTTAGAAAGTTATTTTGAGTTTTTCACAACTACAACTAAAAAAAACTGCCTCACGTACATAAGATTCTGCAATTGGTATAAAAACACGAACAGCTTTACAGCTGCAAGCGGATATTCTAATTAAGTCTTCACACTATGAAATGAGTAATGCAGGACTTTCCTAAGTGTAATCAGATGAAAAACAGATAAATGGTTCAACTTTTAAAGATTTAAACTTTAATGTTCTTTTGCTAAAGTAAACAGTTCATATTGAGATAACAAGTGTCGTAATTTTTTTCTTTTTCTTTGAACTTTTCCTTTTATTTGCGGTACATCAGTTTTAACTCGATCTTTCTCACTTAAAGTACCGGAAACAAATTTTTACACGACGAAATTGTAACGTTTAATACTTTACCGTGTAATTGTCTGAAGCAAAGTTTCTCTACTTATTTGAGTACGTGAAATATTAGACTAATTCAGTAAACGCCATAAAGAATAAAAGCCATAAAGAACGCCATAAAGACCAAAATTAGTTTAAAACTCACTAAAAGCTTTTGCAAGCGTGAAGTACTAGCTCTACCGTGTCACTTTACAGAAGATGATGGGTCTTTAGATTTTTGGATGCGCATATTGCAGACATATTTTTCTGATATTACAAATGAGTTTAGATAAAGTATAAAAAAAATACAATTTTATTATTTTGTAGAAAAATTGTGTGAACTTTTTCAATAGATTTCTATGGATTTTTAAGTTTTAAGTGTCCATCCATAGAGACCCAGTTTGAAAACCCTAATCAAAAACTCTAAATTTATCTAAAGTAAAATCACTTTTGTGATTTGCAGCCGCTTTATTATGTAACAAAAAACGCTTTTTTCTTTTAAAAGTTACCTACACACAGGGTAAATAAATAATTTTTTTCTAAATTAACCTTTTTAACCTAACATATAGATTTATTTACGTTTTTGCGTAAGCGAAAAAACGGGAACAGTTTTAACGAAATTTGCGGGGCGACTAATTTGGAAACTGTTGCACTCTAGAGAAACATGGCGACTTTTTTTAATTGTAACTCTATTTAAAATAAACATTAAACTCAATATTTAGCACTAGACAGCTCCTGTCATCTTTTTCTATTGCTATTGTACCGTTGTGCAATTTTCAGTAATATATAAACCAGAAAATTTTTTTTATTTCTGTATAAATTTTCCACTAATTAAAAAAATTCTTTTTCTAATTCAAAATACTTTCCATGATTTGGTTTAATTACAAGAAGGATTATAAGGTTCAAATGCCAAGAGATTTACCATGTCTAATGGCGGATTGATTTCGAAAAAAAAGAGGTTTTTAATAATCAATAACAGTCATAATGTTTTTTTAAAAACTCATTTCAAAAAGATTTGATTTCATTCTATCTCTACAACAACAACATACATTTATTTTGTTTGTATAACTTAACGATAAAAAAATAATTAAAAACTTACCAGGATTTTTTATATCTAAAATTTTTACAGTGTTCTACATTGATGAAGGTCTCGAGACCGGCCTTGGTATGTGGTCCGCAAATGCTTAGAATATAGCCTGCGACAAAACTGATAAAACTTTTATTTCGATTTTTTTTCGTTACATTAAAGCATCATATGATAAGAATGCAATTATTTAAGACGAAGTAATTTTTAAAAAATTTAAAATCGCTAATGGTTTGATTACATTATGGGTCCCCAACTTTTTAGACGTCGAGATCAATTTTTTACAGATATTCACTGGCCGCAATCGGTGTAGTAATCAAATTGGTAAAACTTTTTTTGTCTTCGCTTTGATTTTAACAATCATTTTCAATTATCTTTCAAGTGAACTTAGATTCCAACCAAAAAGAAGTTGTTACCTTGATCCTGCGTATTTTTTCTAAACAAAGCAAACAAGTTCTTGTTGTAATGAAATTTATGTATGCAATTATTTAAACACCATGTTTATATCTATATCTATTAATTATGGCCCGTGATTATTTATTAAAGCGAAGAAGTGTGCCTCTGAGCCACAACATATTTCCATCCACGGTATAATTTGTGTAAAAGTTGTGATCTATAACTCCATAGATGTATGCGTAGCCGGAGATTGGTAATTGAAAATCTTCCATGAAGAATGGTGTGCATTGTTAAAGGTGGCATTATGACAACTTAAAAACTGTTAAATTAAAGAAAATAATTTTTTGAATCAAAAGAGAATTACGGCATGAAAAAAATGATGACCAAAAAAAAGTTTTACTTTTATTTTACATTTGTTGGCCGTGGCCGAGTTGTTTAGAGTGTCGTGATTGATGGCGAATGTGATCAACGCGGTCACAATTCAAAGCCTTGCGTATTCTGTTTGTCCTTGAAAAAAACACTTTACGGACTTTTCCCTTCTTGGCGGTCTTAGCAAGCAACTTTAAGTTACGGTCATATCTTTAAATATAAACTAGAAAACTCAAATAAAAATTTCAAGCGGATAGCAATATCTTGGTAGCCTCGAAAGCATGTCGGGATAATTGCTTGACAGTTAGTCGGTGTGTAGCGCTTCTGACGCTTTCCCGCAAGCCAAGACGATAAAAATAAAAATAATATTATAATAAAAAAATTAAAAATTTTAAATGTACTTTTTAAGTGAATCTTTAAAAGTAGTTCCCTTTTTTTTGTTGCAAAAAGCCTCTTTTCGTCATAGCCATTATTGCTTATAGTGATAGTGTTTTCGGCTGGCAAACTTCACCCAAAAAAAATTTCTGCCTACCACTGTATGCTTCTAATTGCTTTGGAACAAAATACAAAATTGCTTAGAGTTTTAACTAAGAAAGTGTAATATGTCGGCCAAGAAAAAGACCAATGTCCAAAAAACTACTCCGAAAAACCTTCCCAAAGATAGGCAAAAAATCACTAGGACATTATACCGAAAAAAACCTTCAAATCGTTTATAATTTTTACTTGTTTAAATAATTCGTCATTATTTCTAATTTTTTTGCGGTGATTAATTTGTCTAACTCAGATGTGTCCAACCTGCGGTCCACTTAAGGTTCTGATGCGGCCCAGCGACTATATTCAGTTTTCTGGCAATAACGAAGGTCACAAAGAAGTGTCTCGCGAGATTGCTGAAAGACATTTGGGGCGGAAATCGAGAAATAAGAGCCAGATTGTAGGAGAAGACTTTTTTTTTAGCGAGAACCTGAATTTTGGGACAAAAATCAAGAAATTGGAGCAAAAAATAGGTGAAGACCTTTTTTTTAGAGAACACCTGAAGTTTGGGGGAAAAATTAAAAAATTGGAGAGAGAAAATAAGTGAAGATATATATATATTTCTTTTTTGAGAACACCTGAATTTTAGGAGAAAAATTAAGAAATCCGAGCAAGATTCTGCGTGAACAGCTTTTTGCGGCCATACGACTTTGCTCAATATAAAATTTGGCCCAAATTGGAAAACGTTTGGACTCCCTGGTCTAAATTATATTGTGTGTAAGCAAAAAATAACCAATAAATCCAACTATTGCAACACGCCAACACAGATTTGAATAAAGTTTTAACCATAACTGCGATGACCGCGCTTCGGTATTTTTAAATTTTGAAAAAAATTAATAAACATTCTGGTTTTTTCACCATTGTTAAGCGGTATGCTTTGTGCGTTCCGGCTTTCTTCAGCTCTAGTAGAATTGATTTTTAGATAAAGCAAAAAAATTTCCAACAATGTAGAAATATTTGCTTATTTAAAATGTAACCTTGGATTTAAAAAAATTATTACTTTTGAATCATTTGGAAGTAGATTTTTGTAAAATGCTTTAATCACGGTCTTAGTCTTGATTGCTTCTGGTCTCGGAATCAAACCTTAGGTCTTAAATTTTTCGGTCTTGGTCTCAGTGTCTGTCTCAGTGTTTATGGTCCGGACTACATTACTGGTGTCCTATAGGATACCATCAGCAATGCAGCATTTTTTTTTCAAAATGTTACTGCTTTATAACCGTTATTATGCATTCTAAAAGAAGAAAGTTTTCAAATATCAAATACGAATGCACTTTGTCTTGTATAGAAGACCGACTTCCAGCAAGCAAAGATAAAAATATGGTTTTCAGGGGTTCCAGGAATAATCTTCGATACCGACTATCTTGCAGTATTTTAGACTAGCCTACAGATATCGTAATTGGTCTTATTTGCGCCCTTCAAAAATAAAATTTATCACTGTATCATCTGCTACATTTCACAAAAATAACTTTTAAACCATCTTGCAAACACTTTCTACTGGTAGGGTTGCGATTTTGAGAGCTGGTAAATGGTGTAGCATTGTTACAGCCTCTTCTAAAGTATTTCTTGCGTTCTGTTTTTTTAACCCATACTTTAGGAAAATATTTTTCATTATATCACAACCGTACATTTTTTAAGAGTTATTTACGTGGCTAAACTTATCAATAAATGTCAAGCATATTCTGTTTTCAATAATTATCAAAGCGTCTGAAACGAAAGAATAGAAAAGCTAACTATATTGCACATGCGATTAATTAGAGCAACTAGATTTTCCGTGGAAAAAAAACATGATATAGTTATAACGAGTCAGTTTCGACCGGCAGTTATTGATAGCAAAAGAGATTTAGACTCGAAATTAAGGTTCAAAGGCTAATACGGTGTAAAAAGCTTTTTAGTGTCCTACAAGACACCATGTAATTTTAAGCTGAATAACCAAAATAACAAATAATTTCTTAAACAGACCTAAATACCTTAAAAATTTGTGCAATGACATAACATTATGCCAACAAAATTCTGAAACCAAAGCGAAAATTTCAATTTAAGAAAGACTTTTTATCTTTGTGGACACCTTCATAATATTAGAAAATGCAACACAAAACAAGAGGAAATACTCTGAAAGTTTTAAATCCGTTCTTTACGCGATTGTGTCTTTATGTTCTCAAAATCTGTTTTAGATTACAATACCATTGTCAATCTTTTCGAAAAGTTTAACCTTAAACCCTCTTAAGAAAAAATTGCTTTTACTAAAAAATTATTTTTGTTTTGAGTAATCGATCGAAAGCTCATAGGAACGTCAATCAAAAAGTCATCTACTGTAAGTCACTTTTATTGATTTCTTCCAAAGTCAACTCAACGGCGCTACACCGAATACACCCAGTTTTATTTTTTAGGCTATAAAAACAAAAGTTTGCGATTTAGAACTGCTTGATTAGATTGCCAAAAAAGGTCTCTTGATTAAAACACAAAAACATGAAAAAGCCTGAAAATAAACAACGATAGCGATTGATGTAAATCACAGCTCCTTTTAGTGGTCGTTTTAACCACTCATTACTTCTTAGCAACTAGCATTCAAAATATTTATGAACAGCAGCAGGTTACAATGCTTTTGCAAAATTACATGTAAAAACTTAAAATCAATGTTTTAAAAATTTATATTCTTCAATACCGTTTAGTTTTGCGCAAGTTTTTTTTTATCCATTTATTTATATAACTCAAACTCACGGTCCATAGCAGGAGAAAAACAGTAAAAACTGTACAGAATAAGAAACACATACAAAAAAATGACACTTATAAAAAAGAGTTACCAAATATCTATTACAAAAAAACTAATGAGGTGTAATGTTTATAGTATGATGAATTAATAAAGCATTCCAAAGCCATTAAAGAAGAAAGTAGTTTATTATTAGATTTGCAAAAATGATTAACAAAGAAGCAGGACATTTTTCTTAAAATTGCATCAAATGTTTTAATATTATTCAACACCTGCTGTTCACGGGCACTAGCATACCTAGGCAATTCATGTAAAAATCAAAGTGAATTAATGCAGGCTAAACGTATTCTTTAAAAATTAGAGGATAAAAAGTATCCGCATGATTGACATGCATATATAAACGAGCAGTATGTGCGAAAGAATAGATATTTTATTTTAGATGAACTATTATAAAAGCATGTTTTTAACCTATTTGCAGTTGAATACAAGTAACAAACCTGTTTATTTATATCTTTATAATCACGTAACTTGGAGTTAAGAAATACGATACCTCGAGGTATTTCATGTCATTTACAAACTGTATTTTGAAATCACCAAATATCACATTAGGTTTAATATTTAATTTAAAATTGGTATATTTAAAAGATAAGCTCAGTGTTTTTTGACAATTCAATATTATATTGTGAGAGGAAGTGTACAAGTGGCACATCGTTGAAGACTATGAGTGCTAGACCAAAAACAGCACAAATCATCAGCAAATAATAACAAAACATATTGGCACATTGCGCACAATTAGCTTCTGAAACAACAAATAATTATTTAGTAAATAATATTTACCCTATCAAATTTCTTTGAACCATTAAGAAAAACACACAATTGTATTGTTTTACTTTAGTCTTTAAAAACTTTACTTTAAAATTTCAAATTCGATCATATTTTGTTTGATACAGTTGTAGCAAAATATAATTTTCACTAGCGTCATAGCCAAATTTTAACAAGTAAAACCTTCTGGAGGATGAACGTTTTTATCCCGTAACATATGTACTGTAAAATGCATTCAAACTAGATTTCGTTAAATAATGCTATACAATTTAAATAAGCATCTTATGAAACTATTGAATTTAGTTTTACTATGTACTATTTTTCTTGAAATGTCCCAATAAACACACCACGTGGATTCTACAAAGATACCACGTGAATTACACGTAGATCCCACAAAAAATCTACATGGTGTGTTTCTAGGGAGGCTATAATTATATGCTTTTAAAAATTTACTTTAACTAAGTAAGTTTTTTGATGTCTCCACACACTGCAATTGTGTGTTATCTTTATTTTTTTTGCATTCACATAAAAAATAACTTTCTCTGTTTTGTTCGGTACCACTATAATTCAATATTAGTTAGGTTTTATTTGGGGTTTTCTAAGATTTGCTCGGGCAATTGTCCCTGCCTTTCTTACCCCTAAAAATTTCCCCCCTTACCCTTTGTCTGCACCTTAAATTTAAAACAAAAATAGGAATCATGATATCAATTTTGGTTTTTGTCTGAACTTAACTTTAGGACGAAAGTAGGGATAATGGACTCGAATAAAAGTGATGACATTTTTTTTTTGAGATCATTACGTTTTTGGGACAAAATAGAGATTTCGGACACTCATTGAAAGTGGCGAATTTTTAAAAGGTCCCTTTTTAAAAAATAAAGTTCCTTTTTTAATTTTTTCCCATATCATTCTCCAAAAAAGCTGCGCTTCTGGTCACCATATAATAACTAAACACCAAAATTAGCTTTCAACCGGGTAGCAACATGTAAAGTATATATATTTCTGTGTTGTGTAATTTTTTGATGGTTTACTTAAGTGTAAATCCTCCAACATTGTCATGCAAGTCAAAAGAACCAAAACAGATGATAATGATGATAAAAATCAAAAAACACTTGAACGCCTAATTATTTAAACATGTCAAAGTTCGATTTTAACAGTACAATTTTTAAGTGAGGTTATAGATTTTGGAATAGCAGTTGATTTAAATAAAATTGTATCTTCTGTTGAAATCAGGCGATAAAGTCAAACTATGTAAGAAAAAAACAATTTTGAGCAAAAAAATTCATAATCGAAAAATGCTTGTCCAAAATTGGACTATACGTACCTCTTGTTCCAAGAAAAATGTCAAAAAAAAAGATAAAACGAACGCAGAAACACAATTTGACTTCGGTAAAATAATGAGATATTTACAATAAAAACGATGAATATATATTAGTTGAGTTTATGATAATTTTAAAAAATGGAATTTAAGGGTGTAGGCTGCAAAATATCTTACGACAAACGCAGTAAGCTTGGCAAAAACAAACAATTAATGACAATAGAACAAAATAATAATGAGCTTGCTTCAGATTTCCTTCCCTAAATTTCCTAGATCAGTGCTTCTCCACTTTTTTTGTTGCCACTTTAATGCTAAGCAGAAATAGCAAGCAAAGATTTGACAACTCATCCAAAATTTGATGATCCGAAATTCGGTTATTCCAAAAAGTTGAAAGACTAGCTTGAATCTATTTCAGATTTTTTCATTTTTGTCCATAAAAAGTATTGATTTAATTTTTACACAAGTACAGTCGTCGGCGACCTAATCAGAATAAACTGCGACCCATTTTTGGTTCGCGACCCAGGGTTTTGATAAGCACTGTTTCAAAATAACCCCAAAACTCTCCCAATAAAATCGGCAAATCTATTAATCAATTGATCAAAAATCGACAAAAAAGCAAGAATAAATGCAACAATTTAGCAAGAAACCTTCAAAAATCAACATAAAAGCATCAAATAAGGCTTGAAATAATTTCAGCAGCAGTTGCTTAATAAGTAGCAGCTAAACAAAATTATCATTTTAGGGATGTTGGAGTAATAAGATTGTAGCTTTTGTGAAACGGTTTCTTAAAAGATGTGCTGAATTAAGATTTCATTTCATTTAGTTTCTTTGATTAACTATTTATAAAATTACTACTTTTAAAGGAGAAAATCCGTTTGAATAAAGTAATCTTTAAAATAGGAAGGGAAGTCAGGAAATTGAATAAAGAACCGCGTTAATCAAAATTAAAGTTAAAGAACACGGTTGTGTAATTCAATATCCTGTGGAGTTTGTTTCGAACGAATTTTGCGGCGCGTTTTCGGTCCTCGTAAAGGCTGTGTTTCGCGTACCACTGGGAACGTTTATTCATTCATTCTTTTATTTCTGTTCCACAATAAAAAAAAGTTAGAAACATAGTATACGTAATTAAAAGATAAGCGGGACAGTAAACGAATAAAGCAACAAAGCGACTGGCTTTATAACATGCAATCAAACAAAGAAGCTGGTATTTTTATAGCGAATTAGTTGCAACACTTTTTTTAGATTCTACAATTTCTTCTGACAGATTGATCTCATTCGATTTCCAAAAATGGCCAAGCATTAATTTTTCACCACCGAAAACAATTTTGTTGTAAAAATTTTGAAACCTTGTGGTCGTCAAAACTTGAAACTAAGTGTTTATGTGGCGAAAAATAGCACCTAATTACCTCCGATACCAGCTTTGCCATAACCATATTCCTCTGGTTTGTCGTTGCATTATTTTGTCATTTTTATGGAATTTACAAGCTGGTGGCTATTATTGTCTCAAAGCAGTCGTTTAAAGTCATTTGCATTAAAAGCTAAAAAAAGTAAGCGATTTAAAATTATCGCGAACGGACTTTTTTCAGACATATTTTATTCTCAATTTTTGCAGTAGGCCTAAGTTGCTGTGTAATCAAATTGCTTTATCAAGTCTTTTTATTAAATCAACTGTCATAACTGCTGTCAAATTTTTGTTTATTGCTACTTTAATCATAATCTTTGTTGTTCCCAATGCATTTATTTAATTATTTTAACCGATGTGAATATTTCTATGCCTATTGTAATTTTTCTATCATTTTCATTGTTTATGAGGCATGTAGGTGTTTTGCTGTTTTTCGTAATTGTATGGCTATTATCTAGTTAAATTTTCAAATGTCCCATTTGTTTTTCCTTTATTAATGTAAATTTTGAAACGTAGTTCTAGTTTGGGATACGTTTTTATTTGGTAACTGTGAACTGCTATTTCATGTGAATTATAATCCTGGAATATACTAGCTGATTATTTCTCGATAGTCCCAGGTTTAGATTTATGTTATGGTATTGTAACCTACAGTTGTATTAATAATTGTAACGTTAGATTCCTTTTTTACTGGTCTGAGGTAAAATTGGTTACTTCATCGATAATACTGCTTCTGTGAGCACGTGACCTCAACTTCAAAAATTTATAAAAAGAAGAAGTGCGATATTGCATCAAGCTTTTTATGTAGCGGATGGAAGTAAATGAATAATTTTTCGTTTCATTACAAAATAAAAAAGAACTGAAGTAAAGGTAAATTTATAAACTGCGTTCTTCTATGAGAAAAACACTAATTTAGTGAATGAACTGAACTGAACTGAAATGAAACTGCATTCTTTTATGAGAAAAACACTAATTTAGTGTTTTATGCAGATGAAAAGGTCACTTCTTTTCAAACACAAAAAAACAGCGCAAGACATATTTGGAGTTAGAACAATCGCTTTAGGCAGGCTTACCATTTGAACTGATTAAAAAATAGCTGCCGCAAAGTGAAGGGGCACCAAAACATGCGAGTTGTAGTTGTTTTAAAACAGTTTTACTGTGGTAAATGTCAAGTAAAAACAGAAAAGTCTTCATTTGATGTTCAACCCAAAACGACTTTTAATGTGAAGACTTTTTGTGGTTTTCACTTGGCGCCGCCAGTATAATAATTCTTCCAAAATCACTTTCTAAATTTAAAACTTAATTAATATTATTCATCAACACTGATCTCCATAACTTTAAAATAATCACATTAAAATTCTCTGAGATAGCGTTGATAAAAATAAGCACGAATTGCTACCTGCTTCAGGCCTAACTAAAACTTTTGATCAACAAGACCAAATATAGTAGGCCTAAGGGTCGACAACCTTTAGAACGTAGTGTGCCAGTTTATGAATAATTTTAACATTTTATAGTTTTGCGTGCCAAACATTTTTATGTATTTGGGTTTGCAGTGTCAACTGCCTGATTTCAACAGTAAATGAAAAATTTAGTCTATTAATTTTATTAGATAAGATTGAATACTGTCACAAGAATTACTTTTAATGAGATTCTTGTCCTTGCTTTTCCTTGCTCAACTCTTTAATATTGGGATTATATTTAATCACTTTTAGTTGAACACATACCTCCGAATGATCTTCCGTAAATCGGCTGCGATGAGGAATGAGAATAAACTTTATGTGTGAAAATATTTGTGCGCACAAATAAGTGGATAC
Organism: Diplosoma virens; assembly: GCA_963680785.1. Classification (NCBI taxonomy): domain Eukaryota; kingdom Metazoa; phylum Chordata; class Ascidiacea; order Aplousobranchia; family Didemnidae; genus Diplosoma; species Diplosoma virens. The sequence continues at coordinate 60,540,658 of OY796882.1, read as the reverse complement.
AAATACAGACGAAAAGCTATTACCATCTTCTTCAGACAGTCAAATTTCTCTGGAAAAAATTTCCAACATGTTCAAATGTTTGTTTGTGGGTTTTCAATTGTTTCCAGCAATTTCCGCAAATCATCGAATTTCCATACTCACAATAAGGATGCTTTAAAATTGATCAGCTCGAAGTCTTTGATGTCCATTCATTCAAATGCTGATAATTCCAAGTCTTCCCTGCTCCAGAGCTTGATGGGAAAAAAAACAATGAACAGAAATGTTAAAAATTTTGAAATCCCACATGTATATAACAATTTCAGCTGCATTAACTTGATGACACATTGAGAAAACCTTCTGGTGTTTAAACTAAAGAAAAGTAGCGGATTCGATGTCCCGTGTGTAGATATCCAATTTAGCTACAAAAATTTTTCCATGTCTCAAAAATACGTATCACAGTTTGTTCTAGGCCGGTAATGGCAAAACTATGACACGCGTGTCATAGTTAGAGAGATTTTGACACGCTAGTGAAAAGATAACAGAAAATTTTCGGTGGTTCTTAATACGAGCATTGTGTCACAAACAATGCCTTAGTTGAGCTGATATCCTAGATTTTGCCATGTTGTTTACATTCTTTTACTCAAAAAAACCTTGTTTATGCCATTGTCGTTTATCGTGTTATGATGTAGCCTAATACATGTAATCGTGTATCACTTGGTAATTTTATTGTAATTATCCTTTCACTTAAAGATTTAGCAGGTTTGTGATTGCATCCCTCTTAATCATAATGAAGAGAAAGAAAATTAAATTATCTGATAACCGAAGTATTAGAAATTTTCAAGAATGCTGGAGTAAACAGTTTAGCGTAATTAAAAGAAATTGCAAAGCTCTTTGCATTTTATGCGATGAACAAGTAGTGAGCAGAACCAGAAATATAAAAAAACATTGCGAAAAAAATCACAAATGACTGTTAGAAAAAACTAAAGAAAAACTTAGACAGTATATACAGCAAGAATTAAGAAAAAAACTGTTCAACCTAAAAGTTTGTTGAGATTCATCAACGAAAATTCGGATTTGGTTTTTGCAAGTCTCAGTCTTTTACACAGTATTGTTAAGCATGAAAAACCTTTTAATAAATAATAACTTTAAAAAATATTTTAACCTATTATGTGAAGTAAATTTTGAACCTATTGTATTTGTTTTTTAAAACATAATTACATAATAGTTAATTCCTCCTTCTTCTTGCAGCCTTTCCCTTTAATTAGGAGCCGCCACAGCGTATGATGTTTTCTCTGTCGCGCCAACTTCCCCCATATCATCCTTCACTACATCTAGAAATCTTCTCTTGAACAACCCTCTTTTCCTCTTTCCCGGTAACTTCATTTTCATCATTTTCCTTCTTACATACGTCTGGTCTCTTCTCATGATATGTCCATATACCACTTCAGCCTGCCCTCCCTCATGTTCATTTTCTAATAGCCAGCCATTAGGGGCACCTTCTAGTGTTTCTTGGTGCCGGTCCCAAGCCCGGATAAATGGGAAGGGTTGCGGCAGGAAAGGCATATAGCGCAAAACTTTTTTCTAAACATTATTATGCGTTGTGATAATAATTAACTCCTACGCAATTTTAATTGATGATACCACTTTAGTTTACAATAATAACAAAAAATATAACTAGCCCAAAAATTAAAGAACTGTTATTTAGAAGTGACACGCGATGAAAAAAATACTAAAAAAATTTTTTTGACGCACCAACTGAAAAGTCTTGCTTTCACTGTTCTAGGCCCTGTAGACGAAGATTATGTTCGTTAAGGTGCATGGTGATATCCGCGAGAAATATTAGTTTTACAAGCCAGTTTTCTTCCTCCAGTTCAAGGTAGGCCTTGCCTTTCCCTATCCAAAAAGCCTTATCTCGACTAGACATTAGGCAAACCTTAAGTGAACCTTATCGTGACTTAACCATCTAACACTGTAGTGCAGAACTTCATCACGGGATGAACTTTTCATCTCTTCAACCAAAGATCGAAATTGTCTGTGTGTTGTAGCAGAGCGTGTAACAAGAAAATTTACTATTTTGTTACGGTTGACGTTACGTCATTGAGATCTGAATTTGAAATCTTCACACAAAGGTTTTCTTGATAAACAATACAATGCAACTTCATAACAGAGTGCCTAATTTTTTATTCAATCAGACCAAAAAATCCACTGTGTTGTCCTATCATGGCAGGTGTATCGTCTGTTGCAACTAAAAAAATCTTCTTCATATCTATCCCTTTTTTCTCAAAATGCTTAATGAAGGTGTCAAGTATATCTTTTCCTTTAGTAGTGTCATGCATATGTTTCGAGCAACAAAGCTTTTCATGCACATCGCCGTCACTGCAATGCCTAGCTACAACCGCTAAAGGAGTATTATCGTTTATATCTATGCTTTCATCAAGAGCTACGCTAAAAACATATGCAGCTTTTAACGCAACAATTTGCAGCTCATTTACATCTTTAGCAATGTATATGATGCGTCTCTCTATTGTCCGGGCAGAACAGGCATATCCTTCATCCTCGAAATTATGGTGCTTTTGTTTAGTAAATCATCAAACAAGACGTCGGCACAACTGAGAAAGGCCTCCTTTATAAATATCCCGTCAGTAAATGGTTTTCCATGATTAGCAATGCACTCCGCAGCTTTGTAGCTACTTTCGGTTGTTCGATTCGTGCTATAAATTACTTTCTTGAAAATGCTGCTTTGCTTTTCGTAACGAGATACCGTCTTTTTCAGCGACTCGATCTTCTCTGAATCGTCCTTAAAGGATTTCTCGTGCTTTGTTTCAAACAGAAAAATTAACAAAAAACTAAAAAACACCAAATACTTAATATAATGAAATTTCAGAAATCCATGAGCGCTTTAAAGATGGAGTGTCTAGAAAATTTTTAAAAGTACCTCTATGTTTTTGAGTTTCAGCTACCTTTACCTTGGCCAATGCTTGTTTCTTATTGCCACTTAAATAATTACACCCTTTATCTTGATCTCTACTTGTGCCTGCCATGATGTAAGACTTTTTTTTAATTTTTTTTTTAAAGAGTTTAAAATTAACAATCTAAATTAAAGCAAAACAGCATAAAAAAATTAAGAAGAAAAAAGAAAACAAGTATCAATAGTATCACAGTATACTAATTACAAGTTTTATTTACATCTCCATGACTTATTTCATACAACATTTTAATCTCTTCTATAACATCAGTTACAAACATGCTCTACCACTATCACATCATTATAAGGCACTAAGTATGTAGGCTATAAATATCTATGGAACATGTCAAATAATCGGTAGCTTATACTCTGAATTAGCTGATCACTCGCCGACCGTTAATTAGCCCATTTTGTAACTTAGTCGGAGAAAACCATAATATTCGCAGTTCATACTCTCGTATCATTTATTTGGCTCATTAGCCCTCTCTTGACTTTTGCTGTTTCTACACAAAGTACGTTTTTTCTCATTTATTATCAGAAATTCAGAAATAGAGAAGATATTTCTGATCGCAAAATACATTTACGCAATCAAAGGCAAATTCTACCATTTAGTTGATAATGACAGAGATAAAATTTTAGTTGTTGATAAAAGTGACAAACGATATAATTAACTGTTAATTTGTCATGTGCAATATATTAATGTCATGACGAAAAATATTTCATTTTTCATTTCTTGTATTCACTTGCAGGCTATTTTGTATTCAATATAATATAGAATACACCTGAATATAATACATGAATATAATATATTAATAGAATACACCTGAATATAGTACATGAATACTTGAATATAATATAATACAACTGAAGGATCCCGCTGGCACGGGGCCTCTTCAGGTGCGGGGCCCGATTTGATAAAATTGGTTAAATCGGCTTAAAATCGGCCCTGATTTCAATTACTTGGCACTAACTTGTCCACACCACGAGACACAAAAGCTACTCTCACAAACTTTTCACTACAATCCGCACAGATACCAAACAAAGACCAATATACAAGACATGCGACCTCGATCAAAAACGAACTTATAATCACGAGAGTATAAAAGAGCAGGCAATTGATTGCGCACTCACTTGCGCCGCAAGCCAGAAAACTTTAATGCATAGACGAATTCTTTCTGGCGACAAAAAGAGGTTTTAAGAGACTCTATGAAGATGACTTCGAGTGTTTCCGGATGAAACAATAATTGGAGTAATTATTCAAAGTTGTTGACGCTGTGAATTGTTTTAAAGTTTGGTGAAGCTTGAGAGCCACGTTTTATAAAATTGTTTTAAGTTCTAGTCAAGTTAGAATTTTTAAAATATATTCTTTGTAGTTAGAAACTGTGTTTTTTTATTTGTAGAGATAAGTTTTTGTAGCAAATCACTCGTACCTATCTAGAACTAATTACCGTGTTTCCCCAAAAATAAGACCTAACCTGAAAATAAGACTAGCCTAAATTTTAAAAATGATTTTAATATAAGCCCTACCCTTAAAATAAGACATAGTCGATAACTCGACACGAAAGTTTAGGTGCAAAAATTCGCCAGAAAATTCAGTTAAATAAAAACTTCGTTAAAATTTCTAAATCTAGTGACTTGCAAGACATCCCAGAGGATAATAATATGGTCATTTTTGAATAATCTATGTTTAGCAGTTTTTTAAATAAAAACGTGTTATTTATAAGTAAATAGATATCGGTTTTCATATTTTGTATATTTGAAAATCTGGCAATTCTTTACTTTGTAATTTTGTTTTTGATAAATGAAAATAAAAGACGTCCCCCAAAAATAAGCCCTAGTGTTATTTTTCGAAAGAAAATTAATATAAGACCCTGTTTTATTTTCGGGGAAACACGGTATTTTAAGAACTTCAGGCCGGCATAAATATACACAGCTGTATTTCAACGCTAGTATTTGGGTAAGGTTCAACTGGTCCTTTTGGATTCCCAAGTAAAGATGTGACACATATTGTAAAACACCAGAAGCCATTCCTCTCTGACAATTCTAAATCGCCATAGTTCAAAACAATCTTCCCTGATTTTGGCACAGCTACAAAATTTGCCTCAACAAGAACGAAAACTAAAAGCTTTATCACAGGAGTTTTAGGTCCTTAGGTTCAAAAAAATGATGCTGTCCAAACTAGAAATATAGTCTTACTCAGTCTCAGCTGTTGCTCTCAACCAAAACAAAGTAAAACGATTTCCCTTTGTCATACAATTCTTTAAAGCCAAAATTGGAGTGCAAGTACGTGTCCTTGACATACGATTGATGCCATGTGAGACGTTGCAACAAATTACGGACTTAATACTATCAACTCTTCAAAAGAGCGGCTTAGATCTAAATCACTGAACATTTTTTTGTGCCGACAATGCACATACAAAATTTGGCCGATCGCAGCTGAATGGACAAAATACGTTTTTCACATTTTCCACCGTCTTAAAGTGCGAGCAATTAGACTTATTCCCAAGAGATGCACTGCCCTTATCTTGCACAATGCACCACAGAAGGTTAAGATTACTTAACAGTTGACATAAAAAAAGTTGTACTGACAATTGGAAGCCATGTCAAAAACCAAACCAATAGTGCAGTCAGCCTCAAACAGCGAGTAACTTGTTACAAACTACTCAACTTTCCTGACTCTCTTTTTGACCAGATGGAACGTACTGGATACTTTATTTGAGCGATTGATCGATCTCTGGGAACCGCCTAAAGCAGATTTTTTCTGAGCTCTCAACGTTCTTCTTAAGAAAGTTCCCATTGATGTGTTCCAAAAAGAAAAATCTAAGACCATGTGGAAGAACATCTTCGCTAAAAACGACTCTTTACCGCTTACCTAGAAGTTGATAATGTAGTTAGCAATGCTTGTTAGCAATTCATCTAGGAGCGATTCATTTTTCCTTGTTTCGGCACAGTGAGCCAAAGAGAGAAACAGCCTATGTGAAAGAACAGTCAAGTATATCCTACAAGTAAAAGTAAACTTAGAAATGAGCTGCCATGAGATGCATCAGGTGGTTTCTAAGAACAAAGAACTGTTCTACCAGATAGCTTCTAGTCCAAAGTAGCCTACAATTCATAACTGATTTGACATTAGTCGCACTCGTATGAATATATTTTGTGCATCAATTTCTGTTTCTTTTTTTTTATCTTATTAATGTTATCTTTTTTCTCGTCCTCTTCTTTTCCTTTAATATTTTTTTATCTTTTTTTTCCAATTTTATTTATTTTGGCGTTCAGATTAATAGCTTCCTGCTTATACCTATTTTTTAAGAAATTAACTTACTTGATTAGTAGACCCCACTAAAGTTGAAAAGTTTTTTTAAGGTTTTGCTACATCATCAAACTTACATTAAGATTGATTTTAGTTGCTTAAAAGTCTTTTTAATTAGTCTTACTAGTTAAAGTTTGTCAAAAGTTTTAATCAAGATAAAATTTGGAAATTTTTTCTTAAAATACTAATTTCTCGATAATTGTCGTAAGTTTTTAGCGGTAATAAATGCTTTGAATGTTTTGTTTATACATTTTTTTATGTTTGAAATAGTTAATTCTGTCCAAGGCTGCTTTCCCTTCTCTATATAAATTTTTACGCCCTCCAGAGCGCATATGACCATCGACCAACTAAAAAATTTTTATCTACAGAAGAGAACGGGGGTTGTTGGGGAGGTTTTTAGAAAAAATAAAATTACCATATTTTATAAAAGTATTTAAAATTAAAAGTTTTTTACATACTTTCAGGCATATTAGCGCAAATTTTTAACACAGGCCTAAAGTTGTTTTTAGTTTTTTTCAGAATTATGGTTAGTTGGAAGGTATTTAAATAAATACATGTATACCTCGCTTTAGTTAGTTGGAAAGTAACAGGGTTTTTTGAAAAATGCAATCAAACATATAAACAGAGACATTTACAATCACAAATTTAAAATATATCAAACGTTATATTGCTGTGGTTTATGCAGAGAATCTGTCTCTAGATGAAAGGGTTAAGAAGTTAAATGGACCGTTCTGATAAGCTTTCGAAGTAAGGTACTAGATCAGTGGTTTTCAACCTTTTTTATTCATCGACCCATTTTGCAATCCGACATAACCAAACGACCCCCTTCCATGCAGATCAATAAAAATGACTAAACAATAAGTATTGTATGATATCACCATGTTAAAGAATGACTAATTAAATTTATACACATGGCAGGTGCATTAATGAGATGGCTGGTGTTGCATTTTGGTAACAAGCTCGTCGATGCGGGGCTCTGTTGTTGCAAGAGCATACCTTAGATCTAACTTTATTATTAGTTTATTCCTGGCCTTGTTCTTTATACCCAGTAAAGCTGAGAAGCCTGCCTCACACAGCCAGGTTGATGGAAAAGGCATCAAAAGTCGAATCGCTGCGCTTGCCGCTCTGGGATACGAATCTACCATGGCTGACCAATATGCAGGCAAACTCTTCTCTTTGAAGGCATCCTCCGCAGTTGAGTCATTTTTTAGGGCAATAAATTCCTCTTGAGTTGAAACGTCTCCGTTGAACATGTTGACAACTTCCGAGTTTGGGACCAGGTATGGATTTCTAACAAATACCAAATCATCTCTAGTTGTCTCGGGGAAATATTTTGTAAATTCAGAGTGAAGGAATTGAAGGTTGTTGATAATCTTCAATTTGACATCGCCATCAAGCCGCATGTCCTCAGTGTCTTCAATGAATTCATTCAAGGTAGGAAACATTCCCAATTGGCCCTTTGTCATCTTTCCTTCCCAGAGTTCAAGTTTCGCCTGAAATGCTGAAAGTGCGTCGATGAAATTAATGATTGTTTTGGCTTGACCTTGCAAGGAAAGATTTAATTCGTTTAGTCTGCCAAAAATATCAACAAGGTAGGCCAGTGATACCACATCTTCATGCAAAAATTTGACCAGGTCTTCTTTTTTTTGTTGCACAAAAAAGTCCCGCAATTCGAACCGCAGAGTAAAGACCCGTTTGAGCACGTTGCCTTTAGACAGCCATCTCACCTTCGTGTAATAGAGGAGATTATATTGAGCTGCATCCATCTGCTCACAAAAGCGTCGGAATAAGCGAGTATTGAGTGCGCTGGATTTTACTGTGTTAACGAGTTTTATTACTTGCCTAAGCACTTCTGTTAAATCTGGTCCCAATGTCTTTGAAGCCAGAGCCTCACGGTGTATCATACAATGCATGAAAGTACAGTCTGGGGATACTTTCTTAACATGTGCATGAAATCCTGAGCTATGGCCTAACATGGCCGGAGCACCATCTGTACAAAGTCCACACAGCTGTTCCCATTTAATATCATTCGCCTTGAAAAAAGCATCAATAGTCTTAAAAATATCTTCTCCACGTGTTGTGGACGGCAGATCTACGATGCACAAAAACTCATCTTTGAACGCACCTTTGTGAACGTAACGTACGAATGCAATAAGTTGTGCACAGGATGAAACATCTGTCGACTCGTCCAGCTGCAGAGCAAACGAGCCAGCTGACTTCATTTGATCAATGACTTGATTCTTGATGTCCTCAGACATCAAAGAAATTCTACGTTGCACTGTGTTATCCGAGAGAGATAGTACATTCAACTTGCTCTCTGCTTCCTTTCCAATTAATATACGATTAATATCTTTCGCGCATGGCAGTATCAGTTGTTCAGCAATTGTGTGTGGCTTCTTAGCTTTAGCAATTCGCAATGATATTACAAAGGTTGCTTCAACAGAAGCTCGATTTCGTTGCTGGAAAACTCCGGAGCTATCCATTCGAGACCGCTTCACACAATTTGCCTTTCGCTCAAAAAATAATAAGTCTTTGTCTTTGCAGTCAGTGTGTTTCGTTTCTAAATGCCTTTTGAGTTTTAATGGTTTCATGGATTCAGGCAAAAGAACTTTCATGCACAATACGCACTGTGGTTTTTCAATGCCGTCAGAGACAATACTGACGAATCCATACTTGAGAAATGAATCTGAATAGCTGCGCTTTTTGCCATAATATCGTAAACTTTAACACCAATTGCTAAATTTTTTTACAGGTAACCAAAAATGATAACAGTTTACTTATCTGTTAAACAGTTTATCTGTTAACTAAACTGATCAACTGATCAACACTTAAAACAGTTTTAATGGTCATGATCATTCCTATAATGAATTTAAACATTGATTTTTGCCACAGTGTCCTGGTATTTTTGCCGTGACTAAAAGTGATTCCGACATGAGATACATAGCTCGATCTGTATATGAATATTTCTTAAATGTTTTCTACTGAACATCAAAAGCTCTCGCGACCCAGGTTGAAAACCACTGTACTAGATTTTTCTTAGCAATAAAATTGTTAAACCGCTTTTTGCATATCTTGTTGTCTAGCGTAAGTTGTAACAAAAAACATCAAATAAAAAAACTTGTTTCTGTCTGATGGTTTTGTGGTTCTCTTATTTATACGGTCACGTAACACCAAAGCTATATAGCCAATCATTCTCAATGCGTGTAAATAACTTCTGCCGTTTCAGAAAAAACACAAATGTTGGCCATGATCAATAGACCTCGTGCAAGAAAAATATCTAAAAAATTTTTAATTAACTCACCGTCACCAAAATATCCGTCATGAAAGCTATATGCTACGTAGATTTTTTAAAAAGAAATTGCCTAGCTATTTCATTATTAAGGAATGGTTGCATAAATTTTTATTGCCAGAGGAATCGCCAAAGATTTAGTATTTTAAGAAATAAAATTTTAAATGTAATTTTCTTAATACCTTAACAAAAATTAGATTATTTTTATTAAAAAAAACACTTTATTTTTATTCTTTCAACACTTTACTTAACATTGAAAACTTTTCAGTTGATTCTACACAGAATGAAAAATTTGGTTCTATATTAAGAAATAGATTTGATAATATAAATTACTATACATTTTTATACCGCACAAAATAAATAAAACCTTTGGTTAATAAACAGTAACAATTTTTTTTCAGTACTTTATTGTTTAACTACGTAACTTGTTAATGCAGTGAAAATTTTGTTCAAACCGACAAAAAATGGAATTTTTAAACCAGCTAACCAGTTTGTCAAATCAAATTGAATTTTTGTGGTAACTTTTGGACACGATTGTCTGACGCACGATAGCACTAAATTATTTTTAAAACTTTTGGTAAGAATGCATCAAACCTGACTTTTGAACATTACAAGAGTTTCAATCAAAACGCGGTAAAACTTTAGACTACAGTACGTCGAAGAAATAGGTGTGGAACAATCTATCCCAGCATTACCTTGCTTGAAGAAATTATTACAATAGAATAAAAAAACACAATAATCACCAAACAGCACGGGGTCTTGCATCTGCGAGAGACTAAAAGTTTCACATTTTTACACAGAAGGACTATTGATAGCAAAATGTGAGAAAAAGCGTGAGCAATAGATCCGCGTATTAATGTGAACCAGGGGCTTCCAAAGTACAATGATGCTTAACGTGACGAATGGGTTTTAATTATTTTATTTTTTATTTTTATTTTTTTTAAATGACAACAACAAGAAAAAAGCATATGACATGTAATCTACTTAGAAGAACACAGGAGAAAAAATCTATTTTTGTTTTTATCAAATTTTTCTTTTTTTCGCTTGTTGTTGTTTAATAAACCAGTAAAGAGCAGGAACTTTAATTGAGCAAAATTAATCAATAAAATCATTATTATTTTTTTTTTTTGGGGGGGGGCTAAAATATGTCGGATATTTTAGCCCCCTCCCCCAAAAAAAAAACATGGCGTTTTAACCACTCGTGATCGAGTGGTTAAAACGCCATGTTTGTAGTCGACATGGTCCCGGTTGAAAATCTACTCGCGCCATTCTCTTGTGTTCTTGGGAAAGACACTTTACGGCACTTTGCCCTGCTTGGTAGTCTTGGCAAGCAGTTCTAAATTTCGGTCATATCTTTATCAAATTTTAAACGCACAGCAATATCTTGACATTTCCGGAAGCAGGTCGGGGTAATTGCCTGCCCTACGCATTAGCGTCTCCGTCGCCTTCCTGCGAGTCAGGAAGATAAACATAAAGATAAAATAAGAGCAAATCCAAAAACTTTAGGTGAAAATGTAACACTTTGTATTTGTTCATTAACTTATATTTAAAGAAGTTCATCGATTTCTAACTGTAAGGTAGCAGCTTCTTCTTCAAACTGTTGCAAGCGACGACGCTTTTCTGCGATTCGACTACGAAGACGAAGTTTTTGTGCCGTGATTCGTTTCGTGTTATTTTTCAACAGCACCTGCGAATTACGTAATTTATCATCTTCAACAGATACGGCCTGTTTTTTTCGTTCTAACATGTCGATAAGTTTTGCTTTTTGATTTTTCATGTCCACTATCTCTTTCAGGACATGACTCTTTCGCGAACAATTTGATGTTGAAAGAATTTTTTCGATTTCTTCGCGATACTTCAAATTTTTTGATTTGATTTTTGCGATATTAAAGTTTATTTCCGAGTTTAAATCACTATTTAGTATTTTTTCTTGGTGTTTACGCATATCTGTGAGGCACTTTTGACGAAGTTTTTCGAGCTTAATTGGTTTTGCTTGTTCAATGCTTTGTTGGAGGCGACTCTCTTCGGCAAGCAAACTAAATATTTCGTCGCGCAAAGAACTTATTTGCTTCCGATAAGAGTTTGCTTCTTCCAAAGCTAGAAAAGTCTTTCGTTTTATACTTTTGCACTCTTCTTGAAGCAAGAAGCTTTCTTGTTTCTTTAATTTTAATTCTTCCATCTTCATTTCGAGAATTTGCTTTTTATTTTCTAGTTCATCAATTAGTTGCCGCTGTTTAAACGCTATCTCGTCAGCAAACGCGCATAAGTTGGGCGCTTCGCTTTCCTTGGATTCAAGCGTAGTAGGTACGGAAGACAGCGAATGAAGAGAAAAATTGGAATAAGACGTCATTACTTTGGTTTCGGAAATGTTTGAGTTCGACTTTTCCGTATGCTTAATTAGATCAAGATTGTCATTTGCTGAAATAACTCTTTTTGGTTGAGGTGGACTTTTCATTATATATAAATTACTTCTACTAACTTAAACATTACAAGGCTTATAAGAGTATAAAATTGTAAGAGACAGTTTAAGGCAGCTTAAAACGATGAGTCAGCAAGGTGCTGGGCGGTTCAAAGTGCCACTACAAATTGTCACAACCAGAAATCGATTCTTGTCGACGTCATACGTGGTTTCAAATGCGACATTTTGAGACAATATTTTCGTCTGGTGGGTGACATTCGCAAGCAGATCTAAATAACACTAATATCATTTTTATATAAAAAAATATTACGATGTCGGCAGCGTAATCGAGCGATTAAGAACGTGGTATTGATTGCGAACGCGATCCATACGATCGCGGTTTAAAACCTAGTCACATCTGTTGTGTCCTTAGAAAAGACACCTAACTGCACTTTCTTCCACTTGACGGTCTCAGCAAGCAGCTCAAACTTTCACTCATATCTCTAATTAAAAACTAAAAAAACTGAATAAAAAATTTTTTTATTAGACAGCAATATCTTGGCACATCAAAAGCAGGTCGAGGCAATTTCTTGACGGTTGCACTATATGTAATGCCTCTGACGTTTTCCTGTAACTCAAAAAGATAAATATATAATAATTTTTAATATACATAGGCTATACGTATATAAACGTAATAAGAATTTAACTAAATGGCAATATCTTTGAATATTTAAAAAAAGAGCAGAACAATAACTTGATAATTTTAGCCTAATAACAAAAGCAATTTCTATTACAGGACAATCATTACTCCAAAAACAATAAAAAATTGAAATAACAGTTTTACATGTACTTTAAGGAGATGCAAAAGTTCATATGCCAAGACCAAAGCCTGACAGTTACCCAGCTCGCACCTCTGAATATATGGATCTGCTTTTTTTAATGTCATGATAAAAAAATTGAGTATTAGCTACAAAAATACTCTTTTTAATCTGAGCTCTACATTACTTAAGATTGAACAGTAACAGATCAACTAAATCCAACTTTAACCAGGTTTTCTTAAAAAATAACTATGAGTAATTTTTGTTCATGAAACTAACCTGGAATTCTCTTGTGTTACTATCACCATGTAAAGAAATCCTTTTTCTTATGGTTTCTTTTTTATTCCCCCTGATACTATGGAGAGATTCTAGTTAGTTTTACTGCAAAAAAAGTTACAATCCCTTTTTAAAAAGACCTCATAAATTTACCTATTGCAACATTTTATCAACTCAAGAGTCCCCTGACTTAAAATGACAGCAAACTCACCAACATAAAGAAAACAATTTCATGCAATTGATTCAAAAGTTAAACCACTGCACCTCCATATCTCAAACTTCATTCCATGGATGGGCCTATTACTTTTAATTCTACAAAATTTTAACTCTAAATTACTTCATTATGATATCTAATACATTAGTGTTTGAAAAACTGAATTTTCATAATCATAAAAACATAAAAAATCAATCTAGATAGATAGTGATAGTAGGCTGCCTACTATACAACTTTTTAAAAAAGACTCTTCACAAATTAATCAGTGGCAAGAAGCCCTGCTATATACAATAATTTCAATGAGCAGTTATAAAATAGGCAATAAAATTTTGATCATTTACATTTGAAATCAGACTAATTTAAATGATAACCTCACAAATAAATATACCATTTACTTTTGACTATTAAAGTAACTCACAGCATAAGCTAGAGATTGAAATTTTGTGGCTAAGAAATTCTGTAATCTCAATACTTTTTTAGTAGGTCTACATGCACTATAAATTTTCAATTAAATTTGGGTCTCTTCAAGAAATCATTGTGAATGATTTTTTTCAGTGAAACTAAACTGAAATCTCCCTTTCAGGACTAAGACGGAATAAAGAAAAAAACAAAAGAAAAAGAATCTCTCAAGAAGTGATAGTAACCACAGGAGCATCTGGGTTAGTTTTAGAAACAAAAATTGTAGTTATGTTATGATAAATTCTCTTAAATTTAAAAGTATAAAAAATAAAAGGAGACCCTTAAATTTAAAAGTATAAAAAATGAAAGAAAAGTTATAAAAACATTTAACTAATGTTTAATGTTGAGATTTCAAAATTATTTTGTAAAAAGTTCCAATTAAAAATTAAATGATAAAATAACAATACAATTTAACCATATTGTTGTTTTTTAAAATTCGTACATCACACATAAAAAATAATTTTATTTATTAACTTCAGTAAAGCCATTTTAGACTGATTCTAAAAAATGTAAAATTAATGCAATTTAAAAAAACTCATTTAAATGTGGAAATCAGCACATTATCTAGGTTTGTCATAACATAACTTCAATTTATTAAACTTTTATTTGCTGTGTAAAATGATAAACCAATTGTATTTTTTGTTGTAAATTTTTTGTTGACCAGTTGTCTAGTTTAGACTTGATATATCACAGATAATTGCAGCAGCTTTAATCTTGATTTACCACTTTACCTAGGCAGTTTACATTAAGCTTTAAGTCAACTTAAATACGAAGCTTCAATATCAAACAGTCTAATCTGTAATTTTTCTTGCGTTAACAAACGTAAATAATTGGTGCACAAACCTGTGGCATTGTCTGGGAATCTTTAATTGCTATTAATAGTTCTTGCAGAAGCAGACTGTTGCAGGATAGAATTGTCTATGCATATGGATTAGGATTTACAGTTATTTGCGAAAGTTTAGGACCACCCTAGTCGCAACGACATTTTGTGGCAAAGCTTTAACTAATCCATCATTAAATCGTAATTACATTATTTCATCACAGAAACACATTATTACCTCATAGGCAATTATTGAATCTTTCAAAAAATTTGAAATACATATTTGCAACCAGTTGTGCAGATTAATATATGGTTGAAGGTGTTCTTTAATCTTATTAAAAGGAGCAAAAAACCTTCATTGTTGGCTGTTAAGCATGCTCAGATAGTGGCTTTGCATATGGAAAGATTCTCAGAGAGACAGTTAGAAAAAGACTACAAAGTAACAAAAGTTCAGTCCACCGCGAAATAGAAAATTTTTAGAAGCATGAAATTTATGATCACGTAAAAATCATTAGTATGAATATCTTTTATTTTAGTTCCGCCATAAAAAAAATATAGTGAAGTAAAAATTTCTAAGTAGTACAAAGCAAATGATCATGCCATATAATTGTATGCCATGTCATGCAAAAAACTGGTAGCCCCGTAAAACTTTATAAAGAGATGATCATGCCATCCTACAAGCTGTCATGCGTTCCCCCAGTAGTTTTAGTCGTAAAATATGTGCCAATTTGCTAAAAACGGGTACAGACATTAGTATTTTAGCACGGTTTCACGTCGTTTGAGCAAGAAGTTTAGTTTAAAATTCTACAAGCCAGCTGCAAAACCACTCATATCCACTATAAAAAAGAAATTATCTTTTGCCAATAAACATTTTCATTAAATTGTGGAAAAATTTAAACAGTTTTATTTTTAGATAAATCTACAGTTTAGCAGGTTAATTGCAGTGCGGAAGAGGCACGTTTGAAGACCAAAATTCCAAAGATTTAATGCGAAGCACACTATCAGTACAGTTAAACAGCCCCCATAAAAGATGGTTTTGGGGAGTCATAAGCAAACATGAAACTTTTCTTCTTCTCCTTTCGACCTTTCCCTTCAATCAGGGGTAGCCATAGCGTATCATCATTCTACAAACTGTCCTGTCTTCAACATCCGTTTCCTTCGCACCAACTTCCTCCATATCTTTTTTAATAAATTTAAAAATCTTCTCTTTCGTCTTCCTCTTTCCCTCTTTCCTGGTAACTGCATTTCTATCATCTTTCTTCCTACATAATCTTGGTCTCTCCTCATGACATGTCCATACCACCTCAGCCTTCCTTCCCTCATCTTCATTCCTAACCGTTTTACCTTGACTGTACTCAGAGGTACTCGTTTCTAATCTTTTCTCGTCACTCCCATAGCAAACCTCAACATTTTCATCTCTGCAACTTCCATCTCTTTTACTTGTTTCTTTGTGACCGCCACCGTCTCAAGTCCATACACCACTGCTGATCTCACCACTGAACTGTACACTTTTCTTTTTACTCTAGCTGGCAACCTTCTGTCGCAGATTACTCCCGATACTCTTCTCCATCCTTTCCATTCTGCCTGCACACTTTTTTTTATCTCCCTCTCATAATTACCACTTTCTTGCACCGTTGATCCCAAATACCTAAATTCTTTTACTCTTGGCACTTTTGTATCCTCCATCTTCACTGTGTTGTCGTCATTTTCTCCATTTATGCACAGATAGTCTGTCTTTGACCTACTTACTTTCATCCCTTTTCTTTTCAATGCATACCTCCAGGATTCCAGTCTCTGCTCCACTTCTTTCCTAGTCTCTTTGCAAATCACAATATCTTCAGCAAACAGCATCGTCCATGGTGGTTCTCTCCTTACTTCATCCGTTAGCCTGTCCATTATCATGCAAACAGGAACTGACTTAAAGCTGATCCCTGGTGCAGTCCAACATTGACCTTGAAACTTTCTTTAGTTCCTACTGCACACCTCACCATTGTTTTGTTTCCCTCATACATATGTACAAGTCGCACATACTGTTCCACTAGTCTTGATTTTCTTATACAGTACCACAGCTCTTCCCGCGGAACCCTGTCTTAAGCTTTCCTAGGTCCACTAATACACAATGAAGCTCTCTTTGACCTTCCCTGTACTTTTCCATCAACATTCTTAAAGCAAACATGGCATTGGTGGTTCCTTTTTCTGGCATAAATCCATATTGCTGTTTGCTGATCTCTACACTATCCCTTAGCCTGGCTTCAATAATTCTTTCCCATACCTTCATTTTAGGGCTCATTATTTTTATTCCTCTGTAGTTTCCACAGCACTGTGCGTCTCTTTTGTTTTTATAGATTGAGATAAGCACACTGCTTCTCCATTCTTCTGGCATCCGTTCACTCATTAATAGTCTGTTGAACAGTCTGGTGAAAAACTTTATTCTTATCTTTCCCATGCACTTCCAAACTTCTACTGGCAACTCATCTGGTCCAACCGCTTTACCTTTTTTCATCCTTCTTAATGCGTTCTTTACTTCTTCTCTACTGACATAGTTTACCTCTTTGTTAACCACTTCTGCTTCCTCTGTCCTAGGGTCTCTGTCATTTTCCTCGCTCATCAGTTTTTCAAAGAACCCTGTCGTAAGTCGGCAGTGTGGCCGAGTGGTTAAAGTACCGGACTGATGATCAACATAATCTCGGTTCAAAACCCATTTGCGCCATTCTGTTGTGTTCTTGGAAAAGACACTTTACGGCACTTTCCCCTGCTTAATGGTCTTGACAAGCAGTTCTAAATTACAGTAATATCTCTATTAAATTACAAGCGGACAGCAATATCTTGGCATCTCCAGAAGCAGGTTGGGGTATAATTGCTTACTTTACGTATAGCGCCTCCGTCGCTTTCCTGTGAGTCAGGAGGAAAAATATAGAGATAAAAGTAAAAATAAAAAATAAAATAAAAATAAGAACTTCTTCCATCTCTTTAACACTGCCTCTGAATTTACGATAACATTACCGTTTTTATGCTTTATAACCCTCACGTGCTGCTCACCTTTCCCCTCTCTGTTTCTCTGCCTAGCCAATCTGTACAACTCCTTTTCACCTTCTTTTGTTTCTAATCTAGCATACAATTTGTCATACGCACGTCCCTTCGCCATCGCAACTGCCTTCTTTGCCTTACTTTTTTTTTCTTTGTAGATCTTTTTAGTATTTTCATCTTTTATTGTGTGCCATGGTTTCTTTGCCTCTTTCTTTTCTTTTATGCTTTCCTGAACTTTCCATTTCTACCACCATGTCTCGCTGTCTCCTTTTCGTTTCCCAAATGTCATTCTTAGTACGGTTTTAGCTGTTTTTCTCAGCATTTCTGCTGTTTTGTCCTACTCATCAAGTAACCCATTCTTGTCTCCCGAAATCCTGGTCACTTCTTGTCTAAACGCTTCATGATAGCTTGTCTCTTTCAGTTTCCACCATCTTATCTTTGGCTTTACTTTCTCTGCTTTTTTCTTTTTCACCATAAAAGCCATTTTGCATACCACTGTACGGTGTTGTTTTGCGACACACTCATTCACTATTACCTTACTGTCACACTTCATTCCTAATAATTTTAAATTAATCATGACGATGTAATTTATTCCCGTTATAAGTAATTCGAAGTTTTATTGTGAGATCATAATCGCATCACCTTGGAGCGCTGCTCTCATATTATGTGATATAACGTCCGATGCGCTTTCAATTGGGCGATGCATGTATTTTTTTTCTTTTTGCCCGACAGTAATGACGTAATGTGTTTTTGATCAGCGTCACTGTAGTAGAATTTTAGCGTATATACTATGTGGTTCTAGCATAAGCGTATTCTCTAGAGAGTTGGAGAATGATCTGGTTTATACAAGAAAATTTGTCGGCACGTGTCTTTTGTCTATATATTTAGCGCGCTCAACCGCATTGACACAGACGAAAAAAAAAAGCGGACAACGAAAACGAAAAGAGAGACAAATAAAGTGAAAATCGCCGCTTTGAGAGAAAGTAGAATTTGGAGCGAGTGTTGAATTTATTTTGCGCCAGTGTTTGGAGTTGTATTCTACGGAGGTAGAATCATTTTGTGTTGATTAAATCAAGTTGTAGCATTGATTTTGCTTTGCAGTGTGGCAAAGCGTGGAATAGAAATTTCGTCGGTCGTGACTTTTGTAATACAATCGTTCTTATTAGAGACAGTGGTCTCTGTTTGTTTGTGAAGAAGAGTCTTCAACGGATCAATCCGAGCTTTCGTTCAAACCATCTGTATAAAACCGTCAGGCTCATAGCAGACTACTTCTTGATCCAGACTAAAATAAAATTAGACACAGCTTTGTTTCAGCGCAGGTATTCGGGTTACCTAGCTCAACTGGTCCTTTAGGATTCCTGAACAAAGTCTGTGTCACTTACAATCGCACATTTCCTTCACGTTCCTCCTTCTGCACATCACATAATCTACCTGGGTACTTTTTCCGCTACTTTTATATGACACTCTGAGTTTATCTTTCTTTTTGAAATGACAATCGCCCAATCCATCCTTTTCCGAAAATCCACAACCATTAATTCTTCTTTATTTCTTGTTCCAGCACCGTATCTCCCCATTACTTCCTCATCCCCTATGTTTCTTTCGCCCACATGTCCATTAAGGTCTGCACCAAGAACTGTTCTATCCTCTTTTGATACACTTTCTATCAACTCATCCAGATCTTGCCAAAAATCATTTTTCTCCTCCATGCTGCTGTCCCAGGAAACAATGTGAAATTGGCACGATATTGTATCGGTATCCTTTTACGATACATGCATGTATTGGCCCAATACTGTGTGATAATCGTTTGCACACAGTATGGATATTGGCCCAGTATCGTATATACGGTGTACCTAATATCGAGACGATACAGTGCTGATACAATGCTATACTGTAGTATGCACACAGTATGAATATACTTGCACACAGTATGGATATTGGCCCAGTATCGTATATACGGTGTACCTAATATCGAGACGATACAGTGCTGATACAATGCTACAGTATAGGTTGTATATTGGCCGAATGTTGTTTGCACACAGTATGGATATTGGCGCGGTATCGTATACGATGCCCCTAATATCGAGCCAATACAGTGCTGATACAATGCCACAGTATAGATTATATATTGACCTGATGTCGTTTACTCAGTGTGGATATTGACGCGGTATCGTATGTCCGTTGCATTTGATATAGAGCCGTTATTGTTATTCTCAGACAGCCTTTCATCATTATATGATTTAAGCTATACGTTAAAATTATATTTCATCACTAAAATTTTTCTAACAATTTGTCTAATATTATAAAAAACGGTCATAATTCCAAATTATCAGTTTCTTTTATTTTAAAGTAAATTACATAAATCATAATTTTATTGAGCTAATGTTTTCTTCCACCACTCCGGTCTCGCCAGTTGCGCATCCACTTGCTGCACTCTTTTTCAATTTCAGCTTCAGTGGTATTTGGATTGCTTCCCAAAATTGCATCTGAAATAATTGCAGAGATATAAAAAAAAGCAAGTTTATACATTTCATATTTACACGCAAATTTTACAAATTACCTGCAGACTACAAAGCAATGAACATTAGCATAAAAAATTTATAGCTTTTTTGTGAATTTTAAATTAATCGGCTCGTTTTTGTGACAAGTTGTAAACACATTGTGTTATAAAGAGTATAACATTTCCTCAAATAAAAGGTTTAATCAACTGAAAATCCGAGCAAGTCTAAAAGCAAACTACAACATACAGCGAAACAAACGAAATGAGCAAACGAGCGCACTGGAGCAAGCTATACTTAGCAAGAAATAACACACAGAGGACACCAATTATGCGGAGAAAAGCGATAAGCGATTGTTTATTCAAGTCTGCAAGCGATGTCGGTTCGATTACCAGTTACGTCACATTGCAATGTGACCTGGTGAAAAAAATTGTAGACATAGTCAGATTACAGACATTGAAAACAAGTTGTACATCTTTTTACTTTAGGGCAGGGTTTCACGCCTGCGGCACATTTTGGAGCCTTTACAAAATTCTTTCTTGAGACCTTTCATGGCACACTTAGACAAGAGTACAAATCTTGATTTTCGTCCCTAAAAAGTAATGTTGCTAAAAAGGTTTTCACTTTAAATCTGTCTCGGAGTTCTTACTTTTGTTTCTAAAAAGTAGTGTCTACAAAAAAAGGATAGCGGAGCAATGGTTCAATGTTTTTTAAAAAGTTTTGCGGACACAAGTTGAGAACCACTGCTTTAGGGGACTGGCCGGGACGTTGATTGATATGTTTTGTATATAAGTCCAGCAACACAATTAAACTAATAAATACAGTTAATTTTTGAACGTTTTCAGCTTCTTAAGCTCTTTTTAAAAAAAAAACTGGAACTTAAAATAAATTTTAACAATATTGCGTTAAAACTAAATAATTGCTTTTCTTTGTTTTCACGCGTTATTTTTAAAATATATTTTAAGTTTAAGATTTTTTTTAAGGACATAGAAAGCCAAAAAATTTTGAAGATGACATTAAAGTTTTTTTTTTAATTCATTTAAGTACATTGCAGTAGCGGTTTTAGTATAGCGCAAAACAAGTGGCCGCACCAAACCTCTCGTAAAAAACGTCATTAATTTTTTCCTTTCCTAAACAAAAATTGGTCCCCCTTTTACCGTAGCACCATCACAGCTTTACAAAGCTGTTCAATTAAAATTAAAACCTTTTTTTGGTCTTCAATTTTATGAAGCTTTAAAAATTTTTAAATTCATGTCCTTAATTAAAAGTCTGCGCTTTAATCTAAAGAAAAGACATTAAAAATAGCGTAAAGTTTTCATTTTAAAAATGTAATTATTTTGTTTCATAGAGTTCCTATAAAAGGGCCTTCTTTTTTCTTTCAAGCACAAGCTCCTTTCTTTTTGTAAAGCCATTATTGTATATGTACCATTACTAATATAACAACACTATAATCAAATAAATTTTCTCTTTATTAAAATTCTAAATTAAAATTTGGTTTGACAAAAACAAAATACATATATATGAAGTTCAAACTTACGTTTAACAGCTTGTGAAAGCTTTAAAGATGAAAAGCTTTTTTTTTTTTCTGGATTCATCCTCCCTTTCCAACCACTTTTACCCGACCAGTTGTAGAATTGGCACAATTCATTACTTATGATGTTCTGCATCACTCTCCAACAATTATCTTTGAGGTTATTTCCTCCGATAATTTTCAAGCGAGAAATCTACAAAAATTAAAATATTAAAAAAAAAAGATTTAAAAATATGGTTATGTAAAAAACCTCGGGTAACCCAAATTCGATTTGCAGACAAAATCATCCGATTTAGGCAAAACTCCGGATAATCCCAAGCTTTTTATTTAAAAATTATAATTGTACTGTTTTATCCGAGTAGAGCAAAATTCTGCATTAACCGAATCGGGATTAACAGAAGTCTACTGTATATTTTTTCCAGGTAACAATTCGCATTTAAGACTTTTTTTCAACGCAAAGTTATAAGAAAGTAATTTTATGAGTGGTAGTTAAAAATGTTTTAATCAACATCCTATGAATTTCGAATATATTTAAGTTCTATAATTGCAAAATTAGTAATTTAGTTATTATAAAAAATAACTGATGGTTTAAATTACTCCAAAAATATTCCACAATCATTTGATTGATATTTAGAAAAGGTAAAAGGAATTTTATTTTTTAAAACAATTGCAATGCGGTTAAATCAGAATAAAATGTCTTACCAAAACGTCCATTACACGTTTATCCTCCAAACTTTTTTCCATTGAATCAATTTCTTCTATACTTTTTAGTGGCAGATGTATGCTCTCAGGGAGCTCGAAGAAAGTATTTTGAGGTTGTTTACTTTGAGCAATTTCTTTGCGCAACGATTTTAGCTCCTCCATTATTAATTCTATGTTAACTTTAATATTTGATAATTCGCGGAGTACAATTCTTGCATCTAAAAAAATTTGTTAATACTACATTTTTGTGTAAGGCATATAAAATTTTATTGTTGTTGTTGTAGTTAATTTACCAGCACATATCAACCTCTCCAAAAACCTACCTTCTTTATCACGAATCAAATTTTTCGGTGTCACTGGAGTTGAATTAACGAATTCTGCTGAAAGACAAAAAAGTTAAATTTTCAATCAACTAATTTTTTTACTTTCTTGTACAAATACAATATCAAATAAAAAAATAATAACAAAATAAAACTTTACTAAAATTTATTAAAGAATAAAGGGCCGAAGCTTTTAGTACGCTCTGGTCAATATTCATCAGAAGAAATCGTTGCAATCATCAAAACCCAAAATCGATGTTTTATTTATAGCAATTAAGAGCATTGAAATCAACTTACGGACTTATTGGACAGTATTAAGAATTAACTTCAAAATTTTTGTTTTGAGATTACACTTTGTTATAAAAAAGTTATGAATCGCCTCGGTTAAGCCTTTTTTACAACAAATTTTATACCATCTAAACTAAAATACAATAGAGAACAATATTTTGTACATGTTTTTGATAAACTGTGAAAGCTAAATCAAGGTTTTAAATTAAAACAATTTTACTGGCTATTTTTTTGTAAAAACTCTTGACTTGATTCGAAGAATAATAAATCGGTTCCACTGTTAAGCTGACTGATTGTGACAACAAAAAATAATAGTTTGACCCTAAAATATTTACTTCAACGCCAAAGTTAGTTTTCTATGAAAAGTCGCACTAAACCATAAAGTAATCAAAAATAATAATACTCACTATGCTGAATGACACGATTCGACGAAGTCGAGTTTTCGCGCTGGAAAAAATGTTACTTTCGCACATTGAGTAAGTAATATCAGGTGGAGAAGGTAATTCCGTGCGCATCCGTTTACAGCGAACTGCTTTCATAAAAAAAATTATTAGATTATTGTCAAACTTTTAACGATAAAAGCAAAAAAAGAATTAGAGTTAGTTAATCTTATTGCAGTTAAAACAGCGTTTCTTAATCGAGTCAATGGATATTTTGTATATACTGTACAGTATGAACCAATAGAAAGAAGTAAATAAGGGGTAAGTCAACAAAGGATAGAAAACTCTCAAAAAGAAGCAGGTAATTAGACAGAACTATATTTTAATTACCAAATAGTACAATGCCAACAAAATGCGCAGTGTGATGCCTCGGAGAGTTGATAAAAGCATTAATGGAGTTAAAAAATTTTCTTTCAAAACACATTTTTAATATGCTTTATATTGGGTTAACTTGCACGAATCTCAAAGTGCAAAAAAGTTGCTTTTAGAAGCTTTGTAGCGCGAACGTTCAGGATCATTCTAGTAACTAATTACAACTTTTTCAACTAAATATAATTTAGTTCGATTTTCTTTTATTTCTGCTCTGCCACATGTAAAAGTAAACAAATATAATTATTTAATAACAGACATGATTAAGGCTGTGGATTAGAAAAAGAAGCACAAAACAAGTGTAACTTGTAGCTTGCGAAGATAGTAATGAAATTTATTTATAGAATTTGTATTACAAGAAGCAGGCCAGCACTACCTCAATATGAATTTTTTTCACACAAAAACAAAAAAGCAGAAAAAAACATTGATTCATTTGATAAATATAAAACTCTGCCATTAAAGCGTGCATTGGTGGAATCATAGCAGAGTTTGGTTCGTAGAATATGATCCAGCCTCAAGTTTAGTGGACGTTTGAACACACTCTATCTAACAGATATTTGCATTCTAAATAGATATGGTGCTATGTGTAGTTGTGATAGATAAGCTTGAATTCGACGCTCAGGATTAGATTCGTAGAAAAATCGGCGTTTGGACGTATGATTTTTACTCAGTTGATAAAAAAAATTTTTCCTTGCAAGTTTTCAAGATTGACTGATAACTAAACGATAGCATGAGTTACGCTTCTGTTTTGATTACATTTTATTTTGTATTTGAACAAAAAAAGGTCAACAATCCAATTGGTGTAGATTCAAAAGGTTAAAAAACTCAGCTGTCAAAATTTACCAAATTTAAACAACTTTTTTACAGCTACTCTATGCAATTTTTTAACTCAATAAAAATAGTCAAAATTAGAAAAAAATGATAAAGGTTACGCTTCAGAAAAACACAAACCGGCCAAGTAGGCTACTTAGCTTATATAGTCCAAAAACAGGATAAACAAAAGTAATGTAGGCCAGAAAGGCCCAAAAAATACTCTATGCCAATAATGTAATAAGTTTGTGATTATGGGAAATGCTGCAAAAAACTTCGAATAATGAAATTATCTATCTACTTTTAAAATTTGTTTTATTATATAATTAGTTCATCCGCTTCTCGATATTTTTCACTATTTGTGAATGATGAAGTTCATACATAGCGATAGCAAA
This sequence comes from Diplosoma virens, assembly GCA_963680785.1. NCBI lineage: Eukaryota > Metazoa > Chordata > Ascidiacea > Aplousobranchia > Didemnidae > Diplosoma > Diplosoma virens. The sequence continues at coordinate 60,515,756 of OY796882.1, read as the reverse complement.
AATAACAAATAGCAAAAAAACATCTCGCTCGTTCGACGCACGTGATCAGCGCCAAGGACCTCAGTTAAATAAATCTTGTAAATACAATGCAAAAAATCAATATGTTTTTGTTATATGATACTTGGGCTGATATAATAATTTTTTTGGTGAATAAAATTCAAAACTCAATAATTGGGGTGAACAATATCAAATACGTTTAAGAAGCACTGAGTTAAAACTTTCCTTTTTAATTCGGGGGAAAGAATCGCGATAAAGTTTAAAAGCTCGTATTACTATAAACGTAAAAAAATATCTAAAAAATAGCATAGCTCAAAACGGATTGAAACAAAAAATATAAAGAGCTAAATAGAAAATACACTAAGAAAAAATTTTGGGTAGAAGTTTACATAGCCTACTTTTGAAGCGTGAATTGTTATCTTTTTCAGAATCAGAAGTTGCTTCGGATTCGCTTTCCATAAGTTTTGCTGGTTTTTTGCGTTTTCTCCTAAAAATAAAGCTTTTATCATTAAAAAGCAAAAAACACTCTTATCTGAAGTTAGCTTGCCTTTGATCAACACATCAAAACAACATTTTTGAAAGAGTAGGATTTGTCATTGGAAAAAAGTAGAATAACCAAGTCTGTGTCTTTGTGTTATGCAACAGTTAAAACACGACACAACCATTGTTGGCAGCGTGGTCGAGCCAGAGTGCCGTGTGTATGATCAACATTGTCTCGGTTCAAAACCTACTCGCGCCATTCTGTTGTGTCCTTGAGAAAAACACTTTACGGCACTTTCCCTGCTAGGTGGTCTTGGCAACTAGTTCTAAAATTTAAACATATCTTCATTAAATTACAAGCGGACAGCAATATCTTGGCATTTCCGAAAGCAGGTCGAGGTAATTGCTTACCCTATTTATTAGCGCCTCAGTCCCTTTCCTACAAGTCAGGAGGATAAATATAGAGATAAATAAAATAAAAAGTAATAAACTTTTACCCAGCTGAAATAAAACAGTATCTTCATCCCCTAGAGCAGTGTTTTTAACCTTTTTTCGTTTGTGGCACACTTTTGAAACTCATGAAAAATTGCGGCATTTTAAACCATTTTTACTAATTTTTGTTCCCAAAATTAGGTAATCTCTAAAACAAAGGTCTTCATCCAGAATTGGGCTCAAATTTCTGGTTTTCTGGCATCCAGAATGGAGTTTTTTTCCCTGAATTCAGTTGTTTTTTAACTATGCGGGTGCTCTAGACGCGATATACAATTAGTATCTTCTGACGTTAGCGACGCACTTGAGCTAAGATTCTTGATTTTCGTCCCCAAAATTATGTGATCTCATAAAAAAAAGTCTTCACCTATGTTAAAGTGCCGATTTCCTGCTTTTGATCTCAAAATAAAGAAAAAACGCTTTTGCCACAATTTTCCGCTTTGATTTCCTCATTTTGGCCGCAACAATAAGCTGTTCTCTAATAAAAAGTCTTCACCTGAATTCACGCTCTTTCTTGTCAATTTCCTTCCCAAAACCAGTTCTTTCTAAATTAAAACGGGTCTTCGCTCCGAATCTCAGTCATTTCACGTGCAAAAACCAAAAAATTCGACTTTCCTAGATAATTTGTTTCCGAAATCTTTTGCGACACACCTGGAAACTTCTCACGGCACACCGATTGAGAAACACTGCCCTAGAGTATTTCTACAACCATTTTTTTGCAAAATTTTCCTTAAGTAATACCTGCATTAAACCAAAAATTATTTCAGCTATGTTTTAGTCGATCCAATATATATTATTAACGTTTATCATCAAACCCGTCCTTTTTTCTTTCCAATTGTCAAAAGATGCCGCTCTAGAGCAATCTAGCTCGACCCACTGTTTAAAAAAGGAAGGTACTGTACAACTATATTGTTGAATTGTTTTCAGTTTTGTAAAAGTGATGTAATTATAACAAAAAACTTCTTGTTAAGGCTACCCAAGTCATGCAAAATGTTTTTTTCAAGTGCACAATGGTATGACTGGGGCAGTAGTTAAAAACAATCTTGGGTGTCCAGCTTTTTGTGTATTGAAGACACAAAGTTAAGAAAGTATTTATAAGCACTCAAGATGCTTTTGCTTCAAATCAAAACGAAAAAGCATTAATTTATCAATGTCAAGTGAAAGCTAAAAAAGATTTTAGTTTTAAACAAAAGTCAAAATTCATCGCGTTGATTTTTAAGTTAAGATAAAGGCTCGAAAACCAATTTTGACCACAAAAGTTGGCGCTATTGTGGTGGTGAGCTGGGGATTAAACGTTTGATTAACATTTCCGCCAGCCTACAAAAAACAAAAATACAATGCAGCAGTTAATTTTGAAACAGTGAATTTTTTTTGGTCCAAAGTTGATTCTTTCAAAAAATTTGGGCGTATTTGCAAAATCAAGCCAAATTATGGTTTGGACAATGCTTGCGTAATTTTTGACAAAACAGTTCTTTCCCTGAGTATTTTGGTCTGCAGTATCATGGCTATGGCCAGAAATACGTTATACAATAGAACTTGTTACCTGTTAAGCGTATATTTGTCAAGGCTTGCATCAAAATTGCCGATGGAGAGAACACTACTATTATACTGCAGCAACAATTAAGATTGTTTTTACCGCAATGCAGTATTTGGAGAGTAACTATAAACAAGTTGGCTTACAATTGACACTTTTACATTAGCATTGTTTCTCAACTTATGATAATATTTTGATAGTTGAACCATTCGCCAAGATTAGTACAAAAAACAAATTATACCTTTACTTGGTAGGTCTACTTGTGTGTAATTTATCAATTTACAACTTAAAAATCTTTGATCTTACTTTTGAGTAATCGTTCTGTCGTTTTCTGATGCAAGGTCTGATTTCTCCTGGGCTAATTTTGCCTTTTTATTTGCTTCTTTGAAAGTATCTAAGATAATTTTTAATTTGTGATTAAAAAGGTTATTGTTTGACTAATTATTTTTCACTTACAACAATTGCTGTTTGGTAAACACCGTATTGCATACGATTTCCAAGTCATTGGATCAGGACTTGCCTTTGTCCTTATGGCATGTGCAATGTCACAATTACCCGAATTCGGCCAGTAAGCTTCAGAATCGGAAATAAGCCAATTACTTGGAATACACTCAACTTCATTTGTGCTGGTGAAAATTACAACAACATACATTTTTTAAAGAGTTGCTATCTGCACAATGCATAATAAACTTTTTATTCATAATATAAATAACTGAATCTCTTCTGGTTTACAACATATTTAATCAATCAAAAAAATTCCTTCTATTCAGAGGTTAATTTAAGTTATTCGATCGGTAGTTCAATTTTAAGGAAATCAATTATTTATTAAGTGTTAAAAAAGTAAATTTGAATTCACTTCAAATAATATTATAAGCATAAACTTTTCAAATCAAGTAAAAATTAACGTTACAATTGTGTTATTTTCGAAGAAACAGCGTATTTTAAACCCCAAAGAGGAACACATTATTTACGTCATAAGAAATCATGGCTACCATAGTATTGGAATAAAATTTGCTTTACTCAAAAAAAGTGCATAAATTGATTTTAACTATTTAATTAAATAAATTTTAACTATTTAAAACTTAACAACTTTTCTAGCTTATTTTTTTTATCTCTGATTTTGAAGCGAGATTGAGAAAATAATCGCAATCAGAATCCAATATTTTATCATTTAGTTTGCAAAATTTATTTAAAAATAAAGAAACTGAACATTTTTCACTTTTAGTTGAATGGGGGCAAAGTAATATCGAAAATTATGTTGGCCTCACTGCCAACGTATGTTAACTTTGACCTACTTAGTCAAGATTACGAGTATTAATAACCTGACGTCAATAATGGTACTAGTTTCTTAAAGAAGATCCTCACCTACTTCAGAAAGTTCGTCTTCTGGTTGGTGAATGTCTTCAGGAGAGTTCGTTGGATAAATCTCTCCAATCCTACCTCTTCCCTATAACTTACTAATTTCCCGACTAAAAGTAGACACAACCAGTACATCTGTAATCAGTACATCGGTTATTGTTATCAATTTTTTCCCAAACGTAGAGACTAATTTTGTTAACTTCCAGCGTAAATGCCCAGCTCTGATGATTAGCGGCCTGAGAAAGCTATAAATATCGAAACAGGAACTGTCGGAACGATGAAAGAGCAAATGAACTGCGTCATAATTTTGCGGCAAGCTTTGATCTAGTGAGTTAGTTTTAATCACTTTAATCGCGGCAAGCTTTTATCTAGCAAGCTTTTTTTTTGCGCTCGCTTCAATTTTAACCGCTCGCTTCAATCGAAGATCAATAAAAGAGACAAAGAATGCTCTTTTCCACGCTCGTAGTGGAAACGGGCCTTTAATCTAGTGCAGTGGTTCCCAAAGTGGGCAGTAGCGCCCACTTTGGGGCGTTGGCGAGATTTAGGGGGGCGGTAAGAAGAAAGGGGGCGATAGGAAACAATGAGAAGAAATACACATGAAGGACGATTAAAGACCTTTTATAGGTGATCTTGCAGCAGTGTTTCCCAAAGTATTCAATACAAGATCGATTCAGGGTAAAGAACTTTATTTTTTTTAGAGATCACAATGAATTTGGGAGAAAAATAGCAAAATTACAGATGAGATCAAAGTGAAGACCTTTTTTTTTTTTAGAGATCAACAAAAATTTGGGAGAAAAATAGCAAAATTACAGATAAATATTCTCTGTCGAACATTCTTTTCACTTAAAAAAGAATCGAGGGGGCGCTGGGAATTTATCTGGACGCCAAGGGGGCGCCAGGCCGAAAAAGTTTGGGAAACACTGATCTAGTGCTTTGAAAACTAAAAACTAATCTGCTCGAGGCCTTGCATTTGTTAGCCTTGTTGTGGAAGCATGTTTCGGAAGAAACAATTCAAAACTGTTTCAAGAAAGCTGGTTTCTCGTGTACCACTACAACCACAACATTAGAGGACATTGTAGCTAAAAAACCAAGTGACATGACGCAAACCGACTTCGAGGAGTGGATGGTAGTGGACAATAGCCTCCAGGTGGCTGCAAAGTTAACAGAGGCCGACGTCTGCTAGTACGTATCAATCTCTACTCTACAATAAGCACTGCACTAGCGCACATACTCGCTACAGACAATGTCATGATCGACAAGATTGTGTTCATTGTTTCTATCCCGGGCACCTCTCGAACGAACCATTTCTTTCAGGAAACCAGCCCGATGAGCTTAGCCGACTAAACGAATTTGGATAACAACGCTTAATGTCACATGATGATAATTTAAAAGTAAATAAAGATTAAATTTAAGAAATTTCTAATACCAAGCAAGTGTAAAATTAAATACGGATTTTTGTTAATGGCATATTAGTACTCCAAGAAATAAGTTGAAATAAAGACAAATAATACAACAAAAAACTTTTTTTTGTAAATTTGTAATTTGTTCTCAAGGTTTTAGGCACGATTGCATTACTATAGTTGTTTTCAAACAAATACAAATAAATTGGTTAAAAATTGTTTCAGCCGTAATTGCTTAGGATGGCGTTCAGCGTTCCAAATCGTGCACTTAAATATGTCAGCTTGAGTTAGGGTTGCCAACTGTGACAAGTTTCAATAAAGAACATATGGAAAATAGATATAAACATAATTTTCAATCCCATCTATATCACTATATATGCATCAGTGGCGTGCCGTAACCTCTGAGTCTGGCCATGCAATTTGCATGCCAAAATCTGATCATGAAAATAGGTATGTTATGGGTGTGAGATTGTAACTTTTAGTCGTAATGTCATGGTGATCAAGAACAATTTTCGCCCTAGATTTTTGATGATCTCTCTAAAAAAAAGTCATCACTTGAAATTGTTGCCTGGTAATGCACTTTTTCTTCTAAAAATGCAGTGATCTCCAAAAAAAAAGGTCATCACTTCAAACCAGTCTCCGATTTCTTACTTTTCGTCCTAAATTCGCGGTATTGTCTAAAATAACGCAAAAAAACGGGTCTTCGTCTCAGATCTGCCTCAGATTTTATATCAAACAAGTAATATTTCTCATCGAATTGAACGATATCTACCTCATCGCGCAAAAGTTCGTCATGCAATTTCTAAAAATTTGGTCTTGCAACGCATGACTTGCATGCCCTGACCGCACGCTTCTGATATGCATCATAAAAAAATAAAAATAAAAAATAGTGTAAATCTTTTTATTTTTTAAAATTGTGTTTGGTTTGATTTTTTGCTGCTTTCAACAATTGAAGGTCATCTTTTGTTTTTTCAGCAAATTCTAAACATCTGTCTTTGAAGTTAAAGTACAGGAATATGAAAAGCTCATTTTTTATTATTTCTGCAGAGCATCTGTTTCTTTCATTTCGCCATTTTGAAGAGATAACACTAAAAATCCTTTCACAGTATGCTGATAAACCATTTCTTCTAATGATTTAGGGGGGAGGGGCAAATAATCTTTTTTGAAAACAACTTGGAAAGTTGCTGGAGAACGTTTAGAAATATAAAAATGTTGATTCAGTGTTTGCAAAAATTAAATCAACTTTAAAATACACGTTCTAATCGCAAAATTAGCAGTAAGTAAAATGATATTTAAAATAAAGGACATTTCTGTACTTCATAAAGGACAAGGACGGAAAGGGTTAAATAAAGGATTGTCCTTTCCAATAAAGGACGGTTGGCAACCCTAGCTTGAGTCCACATTTGCTCTTCTATTTTATTCATCACAATTCTTTTTTTTTATTGACGTTCTTCTCACAATTCAACATAGTAACGTCGTATATGAATACGTGTGCCACTGTGACAGTCGGTACGTGGGTCGAACGTCTCAACGCTTGCAAGACAGAATTCGCCAGCATGTTCCGAGGTCTATTTGGAACAGAATCGGTCAAGAACGTAAACAACCAGAACGCCTAGGAAAACCAACTAATTCAACACCGCATTGTGACTCAGCGATTGTAAACCATTTATTACATAAACCAAAATGTGCATCTCAATGTAATGACAATCAATTTTTTATTCTTTCTAAAGCACGATCCAATTTTCATTTATCGGTTTCAGAATCAATTTTTATAACTCTTCAAAAACCTAATTTGTGCAGACAGAAAGAGTTTATTTACAAACGTAAATTGTTATAAGTGTAAAATAAAGGAAAAAAAATCTTTTCAAATACTACATCAGTTCTTGAATTCATTTCAGCGAGACCTCCTGAAGAGAGCTAGACAAAAACGTTCAATTTTTTTCAAAACAGCTTTTTTAAGGCTACTCAATAAGCAAAAGAGTTTTAAATGAAACATTTGCTTTTAAAAGCAAATTCTTTTTTTTTTAGTTTTTATTTCATCAATCAAGCAGCATGGCAAATACAGTAATTTATCCTCACTTTAAAGTCAATGAAAAGATTAATTCAATATAATTCATTCTTTGTAAATAATTTTTAATTTAATTTATTTATAATAGGTCTGGTGATTTGGCAATGAATGTTAAAACAGAAATGGTAATTACGTATAACAAATGCATGATATAATAAGTTACAACAGTAAAGTTAAAATCAAGTTTGTGTTATGCAACACATAGCAGCCTATACCTTCAATAGCTTTTAATAAATTTATAAGTAATTTATTTTATATTTGCAAAATTAAACTAGTCTAAAAAATGTTTTATAAAATGTTTTAATTTAAGATACTTTAATTTAAAGCTTTTACTTTAGCGCTACCTAACGGAACTAGTAAATAACGACACAAAATCGTATAAAGCAAATAAACCGAGATTGATAAGTTCAAAAAAAGGATCTTAAATAAAATCGAAACACAATGCATTTCCCCATAACATAAAAGAAATACATACTTGTGCAAGATACAAGATCCAAATTGTTTTATGCCAACAATGTTTTGCCACTGGAAATCCTTTTTGATTAATATACGGCATGGTGGTCGAACTCAAATAAGTAGAGGGCCACTTTTCTTCATCCTAATAAAATCTCCCAAAAAGTATAATTAAAAGTTAGACTTTTGTTAAATTTGAAATAAAAACAACATTTGCTTGTGTTATTAAGAGTGGTTACAATAATTGCAACACTTTGCGGCCCGCATTTTAAAGGTGCGCGGGCCACATGCGGCCCGCGCACCGTATGTTCGACCACCCTGATATACGGTAAACGTTTAATTACCGAAAATCAATACATGAGTTAAATTGGTTCAATACCAAAAAAACAACATACATTAATAGAGGAGGACAAATTTATGGCACGCGCAGATTTTTTACTGGCACGATCAATTTTTTGGACAAAGACAAGGAATTCTTTGGGTAAAATTAAATTTTTTTGGCACGGACAATTTAGAACAATTTCCCTATTAAATATGAGAAAGGCGAAATCGAATTGCAGGGAAGATCTTTTTTTTAGAGATCACCATGATTTTGGGAGAAAAATAGGTCCTACTTTACATGGTAATGTCTAAAAAAACATCTTCACTTCAATTCGGCACGGTACTAAGTTGATAAAAAATGTTTTATATATTTTGGCATTTACAAAAAAAGGTTTGTCACCCCTGCGCTAATATCTTAATAAAACAATAATTGTACTAATTAGATTAATAATATTAAATTGCATAATTGCATAAATTAAAACAGCAAACTTCTGTTAAATTAATAATGTTTTAAAATTTTAATAATGTCGTCTTATCAGTACATCGAAGCATTATCAAAAAGCAATACACAAACTATATTGGTCCAATACCACAGAAACGGTAAACTTTGTATTGTGTTGCGACATCAAAACTGTATCAAATCGATAATATTTTTCCAATTTAATGCCGTTTCATTAATACATCAAAATCATTATCAAAAATCAATACACAAACTATGTGGGTCACGTACCGTAAAAACTGTACGATTTTATGTCACGTTACAAAACTCTAACTGCGCTGGAGCAACATTGTTTAACAAAATTTTTAAACCAACTTTAAATTAAAAATACTTTACAAAAACTGTATTGGACAAATATAGTACATACTATATTAATTTGTACAAAAAATACGATTCTAAAACTATATTGGTCCAATATAGTAGCCTACATACTATACTAATTTATACAAAAATACGATTCTAAAACTATAGGCTATTGGTCCAATAATGTTTGCTTATCTTTTTCCGATACCGATACAACCGATACTGTACTATACTGAAACAGTATCCTGCCAATAACCCTATGTTTCCTGGGCGTTAACCTGTGGAGCATACGCGCTTACTATATTTAGAATGCACTCTTTTACCTCCAACTTCATGGCCATTAGTCTGTCTAACACCCTCTTTACCTCCAGGACACTTTCACCCAGCTCTTCCCTCACCACTATCCCTATCCCATTTTTTCTTTCATCAGCTCTGTTGTAAAATAGTTTGCATCCACCTCCAATGTTCCTTGCTTTACTCCCTTTCCACTTTGTTTACCCTTTCCCCTTTCCACTTGAAACTGAAATTTCCTGTAGGCACAATATGTCTACATTTCTTCGCTCCATCATATTTGCCAGCTCTCTTTCCCTTCCAGTCATTGTTCCAATATTTAAGATACCCACCCTTATGAGTGAGCGCCTTCCTTTCCACACTTTCCGCTGCCTCCTCACTCGCATTCTTCCTCTCTTTCTGCTCTTGTTTTTACTATGTTTGGCAGTAGTATAATTTCCACAAGTGCCCTGCTGTGCGATACCTGAGGCGGTCGTTGGTAACCCGGGCCGCGACCAATCCGGTATGAATTTATCAACAAAATGCATTTGTATAATCTGGCAAAAAAGTTTTACGCCGGATGCCCTTCTTGCCGCAACCTCTCCATTTATCCGGGCTTGGTACCGGCATCAAGAAACAGGAATATGCCTCCGATGGCTGGGTTATATGAATAAGCAAACATAGAACCGCTGAGTTGTATTTTTTTGCCCCAGACACCACAATAAATGGCCTGAAACATGTTCAACTGCTTCAGGAAAAGCTGAATATACACGTGGTAGTGCATAACATCTTTATATTCATTTAGGCCTACGATGAAGCACCATGTGGTAGATCAGGGTTGGCGAACCTTTTTTATAGGGCGGGTCAAAAATGACAGTTTTTTAAAACTTACATTAAGTGGGTCATTGGCTAAAAAATGTTGAAGACTAAAAAAAAGTCTTCACCTGAAATCAGTCTCGGAATTCCCACTTTTTGTACAAAAATCATGATCTCTAAAAAAAAAAAGGTCCTCACCTGAAATTAGTCTCAGATTTCCCTCTTTTTGTCCCGAAATCACAGTGACCTCTAAAATTTGATAAAAAATCGAGAAAAAAGGGGGGTATTCACAGCAAATCTACAACAACGGTAGACTGACTTTTTAAAAGTTTTTAAAACTAGTTATTCTAACCAACCTAGCGCAGTCCTCACATATCAAAGCATGTCAACCTCACCAACTTCGTCCAGGCAAACCTTGCAAAATGATTATATAATCTTTTTTTTTTTATCATCATATATGCTTTTTATATTTATTTACATTACAAAATACAGTCAGTTTCAACAAAATTTAAATATCTTCTACAATCTATAGTATAGCCAAACTATCCAACTTCTCAAAACTGAATGATTAGTACAGCTATTTGCGTTACAAATACAACCGGCTTCAACAATAAATAAATATTTTATACAACTGACCTGGTCAACCACGCCAACCTAGCCCCCCACGCTGACCACGCCAACCACGCCAACCACGCCAACCACGCCAACCACGCCAACCACGCCAACCACGCCAACCACGCCAACCACGCCAACCACGCCAACCACGCCAACCACGCCAACCACGCCAACCACGCCAACCTGTACATTTTAAAGGAACCCAACTCAATCAACTCTCGTTAAAATTTGACTCTCAAGTTTCACGGACTTCAAAGCAATTCACTCTGTCAACAATTACTCAGAATAATCGCTCAACAATGTAGCTGACTTTTTAGGCAATAATTAAAATAAGGTATTGTAAGAAATAAAACAAGTGCAAAAAATAAAAAGTGAGTTGTTACCTGTAAGAGAAAAATGCTGATAAGTTAACCTTATTAAGTGTATCAAAAATGAACACCGGGCTTTTATAGCTTAAACCGCATAATCTTGTGCCATAAGTTCATTTGGGAGCACTGCCTGGTTGTGGCCAAATCAGTACAGGCCTTAACAGGCTGCTTTTGCAGGGCCTGCATCTTGTAAGAATAAAACGTAAATTGTAAAATATACAGTTTAATAAATTGAAAATTGAAAATTTTTTTTTATTAAAATGAGTAAAATGTTATATAGACATAGTGTAATTTGAAATTTATGATGTTTAGTTGCTGTATATCAGTTAAACAGCTAAAAGCAAAACTTGTTGTGTTGGCTTTTTTTAAAAGACTATGATTCCAACACAAATTGCACAAGTAAGTTTGTGTTATAAAGTCGAATGAATAAGTATCTATAACAAATGTATCAACCCACTAAAAATTTTGCATTTTTTGTTCTGGTAGTTTAATAAGTGCTCTTTGTTTTCTATAAGGGTCATTCTGTGTCAAACATCCTGAAATTCAGAAATGTTCCAGCTTGACCCTCTCCAAACTTGGTCAAAATTTGTCAAAAATGTTGTATATCATAATTGATTAGGAAACTGAAAGTTTTAGCTCAATATCTATTGTACTTTATAAAATATAATCTATTGAAATTTGGTAAACATTGCAGCGATTAGCATTTGCTCACTTTCGGCTGTTTTTAAATAAGCATTTCTCTAATTCTAAAAATTGTAAAAAGCTGATTTTGGTGTATTACATGGATTAAGCATCAAAATAATATTAGCTTGTAACATAATGAAAATATTGAGTCCCAAAATGTCCACATTTTGACTCGAAAACAAATTTTTGGCCATATTTAAAAAGCTATAGCTGCCATATAAAACAAAGCACTGCTCTAATTTTTAACATGGGTATTTCCTACCAACTGGAGTATAACTTTACCAATATTGAAGAAAACAACAACTCAAAAAAAAGTTACTCCACCTCAAAATATGGACCAGCCGTAAAATTGTCAAAAATGTCCCATCTTGTGGTTAAAAAATGGCCCCATAAAACACTGTTTTTTAAAACAATTTTTTAACATATCAAAGAGCTTTTCTTAAGGAACTCACACCTCAAATTTTAACTTTGTTCCAAAACTGTTTGGGGGTGAGACACAGTCATCTTGTACTTTAGAAATTTAGTTTTTACCATATGCAAAAAAGTGCAAACAATTTCACCTTCTATTTATAATTTTGATAAACTTTTGTATATTAATCCAAAAGTTAGAGTTAATTGATAAAAGAAAATTCCAGCTCTTTATCAGCTATTGTTTGACTGAGACTTTTGTTTTAAAAATATCACAAGGTGGTATATTTTTCTCCATGCATATGTTTTTAGTTTTGTGCCTGCAAAACCATTTTAGGCACATTGAAATGGAACAAGTTTCTATCTGGAAATATATGTTGATCCTGAATCCATTTTTGCAATCTAAACAGCTATATTTGAATAGCAATGTACTCACATGAAGCATTTATCCATAACAAAAATAGTTGTTGTTAACCAAAAGCATATGTAATTTTAGCATGCCAGAAGTAACGCATTTAATGATGAACCTAAAACATTCTTAATTTTTGAGCATGTCTCATTCACATAAATCTACATGTAAAGTTTCAGATAATTGGGAAATTAAATGCTAATTTTTTGTTTTAATTACAAAACTCATCATCAAATATTCAAATGAAGTTATTCACTTGCAAATTGCAATAAACAAGTTAATCACAGGTTTGACAATCTGCTACTTGTCTTGAACTAACAAATTTTAGCTATAAATATTTCTTGAAAAACTTTTTAGATAGCCGCAGTTATATATTTAGCATCTTCACATAGTTACCCTTATATTTTATTCTAAAATGCCTTTTACTGTGGTTGCAGTAAAGCATGTTAAGCAGTAATTTGTCACAACTAAACTATGTTATAAAACTTTTTTGAAAATCATACTCTTAGATCAGAGGTGTATAAGCCACATTTAGGCAGTAACAAAGTAGGCTGCAAAAATTGAAATACCTAAGAAAATAGAATCATCACTTTGAATATGCCCCAGTTTTCTTAATTTTTGTCCCTAAAAAGTAGTGATCTTTAAAAAAAAGAGCTTTTGTTATCACCGACAGTCATTGATACACACGTTCATCCTGTTGTTTATTTGATTTTTAAATTTTTAAAATCTTTATAATTAAGCATTAATTAATACAAAAGCTAGCTTTTGTTGAGGCTGCATGTTCCCCACCTATGCTCCAGATTATAATATCACAGAAGCATATTATGACCAGAGCTGGAGCCAGCCTTATTTAGGTTAGGCTCTGGCTCCAGCTCCAGGTCCAACTTGATAATACATATATAAATATTGGCCATAAGGGATAACTAGATGATACATTGATCATCAAAAATTTACTAACTGGCACTTTGTTACAACCCTAAAATTAATTATGTATTATCCAAGGGCTTATCATTATTTAATAGTCCAATTGGTAGAGTTATATGTTGTCCAAGGGTCCTATTAATTATATATCTCAAACAAAGAAGACTTGATATATCCAGCATATTTACATACAAATAGAATTGTTCAAACACAATCATCACTACAAATGTCAATGCTCACTATCGTTTAGAGCTCGACCGATATATCGGTCAGCCGATATATATCGGTCGATATCAGTACCAAGCTGATATATCGTATCGGTTATCTACCACCGATAAATATCGGCTTACAATAGCATGCTTTATTCGAGCGACAGTACAAAGCACCAATTACTTTTAAAGTGTTTTGTTTTTCAAAGCAAGCACGAGCTCATTGGCGCGTTCTATTTGCTTTGCGTGTACAGCCCGCACATGCAAATCAACAATGCGCACGCTTGCGCTCACATGTATCACGCATTTTTGCCGCTGTTCTTGCATGTGTATGTGCGTGCGCAACTTGCAGAAGAAAAAAGCCCGACTTCAATGCAAACAACACGCGGTAACAGCGTATAGTTCTAATTTCTTTGGAGCTGGGTTAAGCTGTTGAAACTTATTTAATTGAAATTAGTGACGAAATTGCCAAACTGCTGTGAATTTTTTGTGAATAATACTGTACTGTGACTTTTGTACACTAATAGTGTTTCTTTGGAGAGGGATTAGTGAATTTTTTTAGTATCGAGTTAATTGAAATTACTCAAATTACTGACAAAATATCATACGTAAAATATCGGTTATCGGTATCGGCATAAATATTTTGAAAATATCGGTATCGGCCTGAAAAAGTTGTATCGGTCGAGCTCTACTATCGTTGTCATTGTTTGAAGAGGTATCCAATCTAAGTCAGACAAAAACAGGACTGGGGCCAAGGGTGTATCCTTTTACTACCCCAGGCTGCTGCACTGCCTGAATCAGATGCTGGCAGTGATGTTATTAAGACAGTATCAGGTTTTGTCATCCAAAACCGTCAGACCCCGTGCTCCATGTGGTGCCAATGTATAGGGCACACTGTTAGAACATGGTCTGCAGTTTGTTCAAAGGCTCCACACTCGCAATTTGGTGAAGGAGTGAGACCCCATTTGTGCATGGACAAATGGAATTGCCCAACACCAGTCCACAGGCAGTTGAGCTTAACCCAAGCTGCTTGGGGTAAGCCCATCCCAACAGGCCTAACACGCGCGTAAAAGCACAGAGCCTGGAAGTGTTTTCACAGTACTCCATTTTCCATTTATGATTTGTCCATTCAGAAGTGCAGATGCCAAGTCTGGCAAGGTTGCCCAAAAGATTCTGCACAGCTGGCACAAACGGGCGTCTGGATCTTAGTCTCACTTGGCAAGTAACTGAGGACCCACTTAAGAGACCATACAAGATATGATTAGGGTCCAGCGATCCATGATGAACTAAGGAGAGTGTTGCTCCCATTCAGCAAAGCTCAGCTGGCTGGATGCCTGAAAGCAGGGGCGCAACTAGAGGGGATATTTGGACGGCATGACATCCCCCTTTACAATACCTATCAAACCAAAAACAAACTAAAAACAATAAACCGTCTTATGAATAGGACAGCATGCCATCCCCCTTTACAGTACCTATCAAACCAGAAACAAAGCAAAAAGAATAGACTGTCTTACAAAACAACGATTTTTCGTCGGGATTAAGATAAAGTGGAGATGAAAAGTGGGAATACAAGTTTGAGTCAAAAACCTGTAGAGATCACCATCGTTATTCATAGACGAAACCAAAGCAAAGACTTTTTTTTTTTTAGAGATCACCATAATTTCTAGAGAAAAAAGTGAAAGACGGAGAATAAAAGAATGGTGAGACCAAGTGTAGCCAAGAATGGAATTTTTAGCTTTGCAAAAATGGAGTTTTTTTACAAAAGTTTTTTTACTTTAATTGCCATTCCCCTTTTGATAATTTCTGGTTGCGCCACTGCCTGAAAGTATAGGTAGGTGGTGTGGGATGCAGGCATCCAGTAACTATGTACAAGGCATTGCTAAAGACACTGTTGATGAGGCAAGTGTGAGCACTGCAACACCAGACTGGTACACAGTACTCAGTTGTTGAGTAGACCAGAGATAAGGAAGCTATGTGTAGTGTTTTAGCATCAGCACCCCATTCCAAGCCCACGAGTTGCCTCAGCAGTGTGATGCACGATGATAGTTTTTTTGTGCAATGCCAGTAGGTGGTGACAAAATGAGAGTGATCTGTCCAGTTTTACTCCAAGATAAGTAGGGATTGGACAGAACAGTAAAAGTCTACCGTTGTTTTAGACTTTTAGCTCACGTTTGGCCTCTCGGTTGTTTAAGTAAAAGGCTGCCATCACCGTCTTTGTGTGACTGAGCTTCAACTTCCAAGTCTGGAGATACGCTGAAAGTGTCGACATGTCTTGGCTTAAAGTCCCCTCCAAGTCCTTCCACTTTTCCAGAAGAGTGCAACAATGCTAGATCATCAGCATAAGCAAACTTTCTGAAAATCATGAAAGGAAGATTGTACGTATAGATGTTAAATAGGAGGGAAGCCAAGACCGATCCCTGAGAAATGCCGTTTTTAAGACAGCGTAGCCTGCTTTGCTTGCTGTCACCAGTAGTAAGGGTGAAACTTCAATTTTGGACAAGCTCCATAATCATTCTAAACATGTGCTTATCCAGAAGGAATCTTAGCAGCTTGCAGGTAAGGCCACGGAGCCAGACAGTGTCATAAGCAGCTGTTAAATTGACAAATACGGCACCAGCCTTTTTAACCTCAAAAGAATCCTCAATGTTCTGGGTTAGTAGAACAACTTGATCTACAGTTGACTTCCTGCATCAGAACCCAGCCTGCTCTATAGGGAGCAGTGGATCGATTAATGGTTCAATGCAGGCATAGATAAGCCTCTCGAGGATCTTGTAGGGGACACAGAGCAGAGATTTCGGTTGATAACTCTTTGGGTCCCCCACGGGCTTTGCTGGTTTTGGAATTGTAACAACAAGTGCTCTTCTCCAGATCTTGGAAATTTTGAGTCAGCACAAACAGGAAGAAAGGAAGTTGCATAACCAAGATTTCAAAGCAACTCCAGCATGTAGTATAAGCTCTGGGCAGATGGAATCAAGTCCCATAGCTTTACCTGATTTTAAATGTTGGAGGGCAGCAGTAAATTCTCTCTGAAAAAGTGTTCAGAGATATTTACTGGGTCTGGTGTTGTGGCCCTCCAAGGTCAGACACTTCTTGAGAGACAAGTCAAGATGACTTGCGGTCAACAGCCTCATATTTCCTATTTCTAACCAGCTGAAATGCAATACCATTGGCTGAAACAGGACAGTGACGAGGAGAGTGTCGTGACCTACCAATAAAGTTGTTCAAAATACTCCATGAGCTTTTGACTAGAGTGTGAGAAGTGTGAGAAGGACTCCAAACTGCCTCGGACCATCGATCCCTCTGCTTCCAAGAAATAAGGGAGAAAAAATTATAATGTGAATAAGATTAGTTATTTATACTTTTTTGTGTGTTTATCAAATATTCAATATAGTTTAATTGGTCTCTGCAAGCGATTTTTGTTCATTATACCAACATCGATCACCCTGTGGTTACTATTCATTTTTGAATAGATCGTTTTTATTTTGTTTTTTTTATTTCATCTTGGTATTGTGTGGAAGTTCCAGGTTAGTTTCACTGAAAATTATTGCTTACAGTGACTTTTTGAAGAGACCCGTTTTGTCAAATATAGTTAAAGTTTCGGGACTTTTTTTCTAAAATATGAGATATTTTTTAGCATTTTTTTAGAATGAATCAATTGAAAAAGAAAATAAAGAGGTATACTTTATAAGCAAATACTAAAAATTTTTTTGTATCTATTTTCTTTACTTTAACCTCCTTGGTCTGATGGGTGAAAAAAAGTTTCATGCATATTTTTTCTTGCACAAATATGATTTCTGTTTAGAGTAATTGCACAAAATTGTAGTGGTAACAAAGAAAACTTTTTTATAAGCATGATGTTAATTTTTTTGTCACTTATTGATAAAAAAACTACATTTCAAGCAAGCTTTGGCAATGCAGTTTGTGTGTTCAGCAAAATTTCACAAGCTGCATTTTGCTCTGTTTTTTTCAGTTTTGTTTTTGTTTTAATCTGAGCTCAATACTTTAATTCTATGAAGAGTTGTTGTTTGAATGATGAATGTTACAGGGCCAACATAGAGTTTTTAAGAAAACTTGTCTTGTAATAATTACTTTGCATTACCATATATACTTGCATATAGGTCAAACCAGTGGATAGGTCGCACCCCTAGTTTGTGACTGTCAAATCAGGTATTTGTGGTTTACCTGTGTGTAGGTTGCACCCCAAGTTTGTGCTTGTCAAAGTAGGTATTTATGGTTGATAGTGTGTTAACATATGGTATTATCGATACTTTAATTTGTAGATACGTGCCAAGAGAAATAACTTTGGTTTCACACTAGTAAATATCTGACAAAAAATTTAGGAGTGAAATAGAACAGCCAAAATACAGAAAGCTTATTGGCTCTCCTTTCAGTGTGATAAATGAAGGGAGTGAAGAGAAGAACAGTGATAATATAGTTGATGTTAGGATGCAACAGCTTGAAGTATGCAAACCATAGGTAATATTAACCTTTTAATTTCAAATCAATCTGATTGATGAGACTGAATTGGATATTTTTGTGAACTGGATTTGATTTGGACCAATTCTATAGATATTTGTTGACAGTGTTTGTATTTATGTCCAGTGTATAGGTTGCACCTAAAATTTTGGCTGAATTTTTGGGTAAAAAAAGTGCAACTTATATGCAAGTATATGTGATACTTCTATTTGAATAAAATGTCACTATTCAAAGTGTAAGTGCCAATCAAATACTCAAGGTGAATGAAAAGCCACCCCAAAAAAGGAGGGGCTATTGTTATGAAACTGCTATAAATTTTTTGATGGCTATTGCTAAATGAGTAATGTGATTGGATTAGAGAGTGTATCAAATCACAGTGAGAAAGAGTACTTGTGTCTACAACCAAATAAAACCTAATAAAAAAAGTGCTGATCTGTGACCTAACTTAATCTAACTTTACTAACCCTAACTTAAATCTCACATAAGTTAACCCTAAAACTGAAAGCCTCACTTAATTACAATAGCTAAAGCAGTGTTTCCCAAACTTCTTTAGTCTGGCACCCCCTTGGTTTTCAGATCAATTTCCATTGCTCCCTTCACTTTTTTAAATGAAAAGAATATTATACATAAAATATTTATTTCAAAATTAAAATAATTCAATTAACCATGTTATTTCCAAATTTCCTCTAATAAACACATGCAAGCCCGTTTTTGTTTATTTGTTTCAAATTGAAAAGAACAATATTAAATGCAAAGTATTTCCAAAATAATATTTTATTTAATAAAGTATCATATTTAATTTTCACAATCACTGCTAATGGGATGGGTGTACTTGGTGCAGGGATACTAGTTTCTCCACATCGGGTTGAAACTCACTAAGAAAAAGTCTCAGATTCCGTCATTCAGTAATTTTAAGTCTGTTCCTTTGCTTGGACAGAAGCAAAGCAACTGCACTGAAGCCTCATTCTACCAAATATGATATTGGAAAAACAATGAAATAAATCTTTACCGTGTTTCACAGTACTGGATAAAAATCAAAAATTTTTATTGTAAGCAAAAGTTTTGATATGATTTCTTGAACATTGGCCATAGCTCAATGTTGTTTTGGAATGAAACTATTTCTTCCTCTGCCACTCCTGTTTCCTCACTCTTGGCATCTAAGAATGGATTTATTTCCCAGTCTGGTAGTCTAAACAATAAAATATCCTGAAATCTTTTAGACATGTCTCTTTCCAGCACTTCCAGGTGAGCACAATACACTTGAAGGTTATCATCTGATATGCTCTTCTCTTTATCCAGTTCAGAGAGGCTTAGAAACTGGTAGAATTTATGATGGGCTAGGTTAATTTTGAATAACTTGCACTTAGACAAGAAGATGGAGATAGTAGATTTGACCTTAATACTTAAATGTTGTTAATGCTATGCTGTTGCCCCCCAATTGCCCCCTTTTGTTTCACCACCCCTAGGGGGGGAAGTGCCGCTTGCTTTAAAAAATGCTGAGCTAAAATATAAAATGATGTCCTAATCTAAATATTAATCAGAAGTAATAAAGTTCATATTAAAAGTCAATTTAGTATCTAAGAACTAAGTGGATAAAATGCATCAATTACTAGATTTGTATCAAAAAATAATAATATAAAAGTCAATCTGCCTTGATCCAGTGAATCTCTTGAAGAAGAATAGCCATGACGTTTTATCTGTTGGTCAGATAACTGACAACACTGATCTTATTTGCACTCAAGTCCTCTATATTAAGCTGTAGTTTACTATGCAAAAGTGGTCATGCTGTTTGGCTTGCAATTGACATCAGGTCTTCTCTTTTGCTTCCAAAGCTCTCCAGTATCATCATTGTTTTCCTTAAGGATTACATCACTTTAGTTAACAGGACTTGCCATGAGGAGGTCAATGACATGAGTCCCAGCCAATGACTCAAGGTGTTGGCACTCATGTTTTGCCAACACTTTGTGTCACTGCACAAAAAATTAACAGCATGTATTGGACTTTTGAGGTGACTGGCAAGGTTGGTCTGGAGTGTTGGTGCCACAACATTGCACACTGCCACTCTGACCCTGGTGCACTTTACTACAGAGTACTGCTTACCTGTCTGGTACTATGATGCCCACACTCACTGCATTTAGTCGGCAGCGTGGTTGAGTGGTTAAAGCACCGGGATCATGACCAACACAGTCTTGATTCAAAACCTACTCATGCCATTCTGCTGAGCCCATGGAAAAGACACTTTACGGCACTTTCCCCTGCTTGGTGGTCTTGGCAAGCAGTTCTAAATTACAATCATATCTCTATTAAATTACAAGCGGACAGCAATATCATGGTATCTCCAGAAGCAGGTTGGGGTAATTGCCTACCCTATGTATTAGCGCCTCCGTTGCTTTCCTGCGAGTCAGGAGGATAAATATAGAGATAAAATAAAAAAAAATTAACAAGCCTCCAATGGTGCTTTGTGCATTTTGACTGGTTGGCTGTGCCCTACACCAATAGAAAACTTGTTTGTCTTAGCAGATATCCTTCTGCAACCTGTGGGTATAGCACAGTGAAGCAAACCGCTGACTACATCATAACATCCTGCCCTATTTTCCATTATCCAACCAGGGGGCTTGGTCTGGAATCAGTTGATAAAGAAACAGTCGCCTGGCTCAACAATATCTGCCCTAATATCTGAGGAGTCTTCCAAAGTAACATCAACTGTGTATGAAGAATGAAAATTTTTCCAAAAATCAGCAACAGAATTGTTTAAAGAAAAAGCTCCAAATATTTCTTTGGCTAAAGTTAGACAGCCATTAGGAAATGCTTAACAGTAAAACAAGAAAATTCTTTGAACTAACTCAGATCAAATGCAGAAATTATCTCCTGAAAAGATTCTTTGCTGGGTGAGTGCATGGGGAAGGATAATACACAGCAAAAAGACTTTTTAAAGTTACTAGTTAAAATAACTAATTAAAATAAACTAAATTTTTGGAACGTAAAGTTTGGAACACTTAACTAATTTCAGAATAAAAAGTAAAGCCAATATATTTTTAAACATAATTTATTCAAGACATTTTGGAATTGCAACTCCTTCATTCATCAACTGTGTTAAACTAATTAATTAATTGCCAATATATGTATAGAATAAAATGAAGTTATCTGCTTTCTAACTGAAATGGCTTTACTCTATTCTGAAACTAAATTTTTTTACATTTTTTTCTGATGAGAAAATTTTTACACCTGTTTATGCAAGGGAAAAAATTTTGCATTTGATCCACTAACTCTTTTAAAAATTTAAAAGTCTAACCAGAATCTTTAAATCCGAACTTAAATAAAAACAGTCACCATTGAAAATACTAGCATTGTTATCAAAAATCAAGTCAGAAACTAGCAATAATCAATATTAAAAATTTTAAAAGCCTAGCCTTAAAAATTACATCGAAAAGTACAGTAGAAAAGATCAATCAGAAATTACTTGAGAAAAATAAATTTTGGACTAAGCAAAACAATGCACAATCATAGGAAAATTCTAGAAAAGTTTGAAAATTATGTATAAAAAATTGAAAATATAGATGTTCATGAAAAATACCTTCTATTTAAAACTTTTCATGTAAAGACTTGCATGCTTTTTTCATTATTTTTGATTTCTTCAAACTTTTTCATCAGCTAATCGAAATAAAATATCACTACCAATTACTTGGATTTATATTTTTGTTTAGGTGTTAGATTATTTACTTTGATTTGTACTTAGATAAACACCTTAATGATTAGTAAACTCGATAGTCATATTTTGATCTACTTTATGCAAAAAAATGCATTGATTATTGCTGTTATACTACTTCAACTGCAATTTAAATAAGATGAATTCAAAATTTAATTGAAATTAAAATGTATTATCTTTTATCAAGCTTAGCATATATATATATTTTGGCCTGTATTTATGATAAAAGCTGTTTTTTTACCTGGAAAAAACTAATTTTTGAATTTTAGCACTGTGCTGCAAATGTGTTGTTAGTGTTAATATATTGGAATCAAAATAGTTTTTTTAATTTAAAAAATTTCTTTACTGCTGTTTTTAAAAAAATATTTTGTAGTATGTCTTGAGTTTACAGTACCCCTCTACACAACATTAACCTAGCCGCACAGTCATTTAAATTACTTTAGAACTGGAGCAAATCGTTAGCAGCCCTGTGTCAGGCTTCCCAATATGGCAATTGAACCCTGACTTCCCTTGTTGAAATTTAAAATGATTACCGATTCATCAATAAAAAATTACTTTGCTGTTTTTTGTTATTTTAATACAGAATAACAGCACGTGCTTTGGTGTACTTTAGTAAAGAAATAAAAATATAACTATGCTGTGATTGTATAAATTTTAACAACTGCTGTACAGTAAAATTAAATTTTTTATTACTAAGGATCAAACAGATGAAACCTCTGAAACTCAACCCAGAGAAAAAAGGAAGCTGTCTGTTTCTGATGAACCACCAGACAAAGTGATCAAAACCGAAACTAGTGAGGCATTTTTTTGTAGCTATTGTTGTTGATGTACCCCTCCTCCATGGGTCTGTTATGCAATAAAACTAGGATGAAAAACTACAATTTTAGAAAATTTGTTGGAAAGAAACATTTTAATTTGTTTGCTATATTCGGTATATTTAAATTCATCCGCAGCGTGGTCGAGTGGTTAAATCGCCAAGCTTATGATCAACATGGTCTTAATTCAAAACCTACTCACGCCATTCTGTTGTGTCCTTGGGAAAGACACTTTACGGCACTTTCCCCTGCTTGGTGGTCTTGGCAAGCAGCTCTAAATTACAGTCATATATCTATCAAATTACAAGCAGACAGCGATATCTTGGCATCTCCAGAAGCAGGTTGGAAGAATTCCCTACCCTATGTCTTAGCGCCTCCGTCGCTTTCTTGCGAGTCAGGAGGATAAATATAGAGATAAAATAAAATAAGTAGAATTAAAGTAATAATTTTTTTGGGAGACTGCACTTAGTTTTTTATGTGAAATTGTTGGCAAGATCCTTGTTAAGTCCATCAAATTAAAGTGATGCTTTTTTCCAACAAATAAAATACATTGTTCCAGCAAAGTTTATTGAATAAAGAAATAATTGCAGCTCGTTTGCTGTGTTTTAAATTTCATGCAGTTCTTGGTTGCAATTAAGTTCTTTAGGCTGTAATGATTTATTAATTTGTTTGATCGTCTACGCCAAGTTTTGAAATGCAGACCTTAAAACCTAATTGATATCGTTTCGTCTTAAAGCGCTTAATTTGATCATCATAATTAGTAGTTTTTTTATTGAAGCTTTATGCTGGCAGCCAGACATTTAATGTTAAAATCTTTTTGTTAGTGATGATCTCTCTTTTAGTTAATTTTGGCAACGTTGTTTTGAGCGTTATCGTTCTTGTTGGTTAAAGCCACAGATTTAGTGGTATTAAATAAAGACAAGCATTTATAACAATTTAACCAACAAGTAATGGAAAAAGTACTGAGACCAGAAAGACTAGATGTTAGTCCAAATACTGTTGATGCACCTCGAGCATGGAGGCACTGGCTAGCTACTTTTGAAAATTTCATCGAAAGCCTGCAAAGAACAGACGAGAACCTAGATAAGCTACGGATTTTGACAAATTTTGTCGCACCCGAGATTTACGAATTATTTTCTGATTCCAATAATTACGACGAAGCTATCGCTAAACTAAAAGCTGCGTACGTTAAAACTCCCAACGAAATCTTTGCAAGACATACTTTATCGTCACGAAAACAAAGGCCAGAAGAATCTTGATGAGTACTTGCGTGTACTCACCGTTTTAAGCAAGGATTGTAATTTTAAGCCAGTGACTGCTTCCGAGCACCGTGATCAGTTTATAAGAGATGCTTTCATAAGTGGGCTACTAAACAATCAGATACGTCAACGATTATTAGAAAACAAAGAATTAGATTTGCAGACTACTTTTGATCAAGCACGCTCAATTGATACTGCTCTGAAAAGTGCAGAATATTATCAGACCCATACCTTAGCAAGCATAAACCCACACCAAGTACAAGAAAAAAGCGTTTCTTTGCGAGAAGATGAGAAAATTGAAACTAAAGATGTATCTGCAAGGTTAGCAAAATCTTGTTCTTATTGTGGAGGTTTCTTTCACCCACGCTACAGATGTCCGGCCCGGAATGCTACCTGCTATAAATGTCAGAAGAAGGGACATTTTTTCAGTGTTTGTCGCGCAAACAAGAGTGCAGCAGCAATAGTGGAAACGCCATCGCCTACGTTAGCGACAACAGATCTGCTCGACTTTTCGGAAGGGCTCAAAAAAGCTTGTATGAAAATTAGTTTAAACGGAAAAGATGTCTTAGCGTTAATTTATTCCGGAAGCACCGATAATTTTATTCATCCTCGCGTACTTAAAATGTGCTTTCTAAAAAGTACAAATTGCTGTAAAACTATTATGATGGCTACTAAAGATTTAGAAGCTCAGATTAACGGATTTTGTGTTACAACAATAATAGTAGATAAACAAACTTATCCAAGAATTAAAATGCATATCTTTCCCAATTTGTGTGCTGATGTTATTTTGGGTCAAAATTGGCAGGCTCTTCACAAAAGCGTAACTTTTAAATATGGTGGGTCCAAACCCAAAGTTAAAGTTTGCAATCTAATGGCTCTTAATGTATCGCCTCCTCCCCTATTTAGTTATTTATCTCCTAATGTAAAGCCTATAGCATCAAAATCGAGGAAATACAGCGAAGAAGATAAAGCATTTGTCAAAGAAGAAACTGATCGTCTGCTACGCGAAGGTATCATCGAACACAGTAACTCACCTTGGAGGGCTCGAGTTGTTGTGACCAAAAACTATCGTCAAAAAAAAAGGTTGGTGATTGATTATTCTTTAACCATAAATAAATTTACTAACTTGGACGCTTATCCATTACCGAAAATAGATGAAATGACTAACCAAATTGCGCAATACAGAGTGTTTAGTACTATTGACTTAAAGTGCCTACCACCAAGTGCCCCTACGTGAAGAAGACAATAAGTTCACAGCCTTCGAAGCTAATGGTTGCCTGTACCAATTTCGAAGAATGCCTTTCGGAATCACCAACGGAGTTGCTACCTTTCAACGGATAATGAACGATTTTATTACTAGCGAAGGTTTGCTAGATATTTTTGCATACCTTGATAATGTAACAATATGCGGTAAGAATCAAGCTCATCATGATTATAATCTCGAACGGTTTCTTAAGGCTGCTAAATCAAGAAAACTCTTAATATTCTCGGAAATGTAGTTAGCGAAGAAGAAAGTAGACCCGATCCTGATCGAATGAAAGCCCTGTACGACTTGCCCCCGCCTCGAACACAAAAAGAATTGAAACGAATTCTGGGATTGTTTTGCTACTACTCCCAATGGATAAACAATTTCTCAGCAAAAATACGTCCTCTAATTTCTAATATTGACTACCCTTTAAATTGTGAAGCTTTGGACGCATTTAATTTGTTAAAGCGTGACATTGCCAACGCCACTCTCCGTTCAATTAATGAGTCTTTGCCGTTCTTAGTTGACCTTAAGTCAACAAGGAAGACGAGTTGCATTTTTTTCCAGAACATTAAACAGGTCTGAATTAAAACATTCTACGATTGAAAAAGAAGCAGCCGCTATAATAGAAGCCGTTCGGAAATGGAAGCACTATTTAACTGGTAGAAGGTTTTCCCTAATAACTGATCGAAAATCTGTTAGTTATATGTTTAACACAAAGCACAGTGGAAAAATTAAAAACGATAAAATTATGCGCTGGAGAATCGAACTCAGCACCTATGACTTTGATATTATTTACAGATGTGGTGAAGAAAACATTCCCGCCGACGCTTTATCTCGACTAAATTGTGTCACAATGAATTTGAAGAAACTGCAAGATTTGCATAATTTTCTATGCCACCCAGGAGTAACAAGATTGGCGCACTTTGTCAAACAACGAAATTTACCATTTTCCCTTGATCAAGTGCGACAAGTAGTGCGTTCGTGCACAGTGTGTGCAGAAATTAAACCCCAATTTTTTAAACCGGAAAGCATGCATTTAATTGAGGCCACTTGTCCGTTTGAACGATTAAGTCACGATTTTAAAGGCCCTCTACCATCGACCAACCAAAATCGTTTTAATTACCATCATTGATGAGTATTCAAGGTTCCCGTTTGCGTTTTCTTGTAGAGACACCAGCGCTAAATCAATCATAAGCGGTCTTTATCAAGTTTTATGTTTTTGGGATGCCCGCTTACATACATTCAGATAGAGGAAGTGCCTTCTTGAGTGCAGAATTTAAACGTTATCTTCTTGATAAAGGTATTGCAAGCATCCGCACAACAAGCTACAACCCTGCCGGAAATGGACAAGTCGAACGCTTAAACCAAACATTGTGGCAAACTATCAAACTTGGATTGAAAACGCATAAATTGCCACTTCAACATTGGCAAGAGTTGTTAAGCGATGCTTTACATTCTGTTAGAAGTTTACTTTGCACCGCAACTAACCAAACCCCTACAAACGAATTTTTAACTTTCAGCGTAGGTCTACATCTGGGTCCTCGATACCGTCTTGGCTTGCAACCCTGAGTTGAACCGTTAATTAAAACAACACATTTCCTCTAAATACAGGTTAACAATAAACTCTGCATAAAGAATAGCTGAACTGAGAGATTGTATAACACAATTAAATACAGGTTAACAATAAACTCTACATAAAGAATAGCTGAACTGAGAGATTGTATAAAACAGTGTTTCCCAACCTTTTTTGGTGGCGGACGAATTCCAAACCAGCCAAAGTCTTTTCGGACTCAAAGCGCAACAATGAAGGCCACTTCACACAGAGTATGGTTACTTGACAACGTCACGTCCCTTAATCGCAATTTGAGTGAAGAGGCCACGAAACAAACACGATGAAACATTACAGACCTTAAACACAGTCAGTTTAAGGCCACAAACAGAAGCTGCATTTACAACTTTCAATGGCAACCTTGTCCCTGGACTTTCGCCACTAGCTTGTCGAAATCAGGGTCTATGGTTGTCAACGCACATCTAATGTCATCTTCTGGTTGAAGTTGGTTGCGGTACTTGGTTTTTACCATAGCTAAAGCTGAAAATCCAGCTTCGCAGAGATATGCAGTTGGAAAAGGTAGAAGAGCTTTTGTTGCCTGCCAACAGAGATCAGATAGATTTGGTTCCTTTGATTGAACTTCTGCCCAAAATTGAGTCAGAGATACATTTTCGAACTTGTTCCTCCACAGTTGTCGACTCTGCAACTCAATCAGCTGTTCAGCAATGCAGTCCGTATCAGGGTGAACATGCAAAGCTGCTACCTCGAAAGGACATCGCACCCAGTTAAACGTTTTGCTGCAATCATTAGAAGTAATATATCTATCCAACTCGGAAAGAAATGAAGAAAGGTGATCAAGAAATATCTCACGAATGCTGTGCAAATTAAATTCTTCTACAAATGCGTTTAATGCTGGAAACACAGCTATCTTCCCTTGTTCCATTCGATGCATCCACAACTCCATTTTAGCTTTGAAAGTAATAATATCTTCAGACACATCCAAAAGTATTTTGTCTTTCCCTTTGATTTAAATGACTGAAAAAATCAGCTAAAAATAACAACTTTGCAATCCACTCGTTGTCACTGAATCGCTCTGAAAATTCATGCTTTTGTGCTTTTAAAAAAGCACCTACTTCGTTGCGTAAGCTAGCTATTCTCTGCAACACGTTTCCTCTTGATAGCCAATGGATGTTCGAATGATACAGAAGTCCACTGTGTTGAGCTCCCATTTCGTCACAAAACACGCGAAATAAACGAGTACATAAGGAGTGGGATTTTATATAATTGACAACACATACAACCTCCTTGAACACTAAGGCCAGGTTTGCTTGAATGTCTTTAGCGGCAAGATTTTCTCTGTGAAGGTAACAGTGGACAATTAAAATGTCATTGTTTTGCTTTTTCGCAAAACTCATAAATCCTTTTTTGATTCCCATCATAGCTGGATCACCATCGGCACAAGCAGACACGCAGTCAGTCCACGAAAGCTGATGTTCTTCAAAAAAAAAGAATCTACCTTTTCATATACAAAAGAGAAATTGTTCTACGTAGTCATCAGCAGTGCGATAACGTACAAAAACCATCAGCTGGGCGTCGCTTCCAATATCTGTTGTTTCATTTAACTGCAGACTAAAATTTTTACTTCGCTTTACAGCAGCAATCGTCTGCTGTAGAATATCAACTGAAAGTTCTTCGATTCGTCGTTTGATTGTGTTCTCCGACAACGGAACCATAGCCAGTTTATTAGCAACAGCCTCGCCGCACATTATCCGGGCCATTTCAATGGCTGCTGGCTTAATCAACCGTTCTCCTGTTGTATGAGCAGCTTTAGCTCTAGCAATTTTCCACGCAACAGAAAAGGAAGCTTGCACTGCATCTTTATGAGAGTAGGCTACCCCTCCCCAAATACTCGGACGATCAATGCGACTTCTCTTGGGATGCAGTTCTTTGCTCTTAAAGAATTTGTAATCTTTGCCAAGGTACTTTTCATGCTTAGATTTAAGGTGCCGTTGAAGTTTAGCTTCTTTTAAAGAGCTGTGAGCTAAAACTTCTAAACACAACACACACTGTGGCCTGACCTCGCCATTTACTTCCACTGACGTGAATCCAAATTTTAAAAAGTCTTCGTTATATGAAAATATTTGTTTTCGTTTTGCCGTTGAAAATCGTCCACTGTACTACGTTAGAATTTACTGCAATTTAAATTTTAGACTCGTCCTCGTGGTTATGGCCTTGTGGGAGTTAGATAGAAAATGGTAATTTATTACATTTCACTCCCGAGCAGGGTTGCCAGATATGGCTAATTTTAGCCATTTTGGCTATTTTAAGAGTTCTGCTAGCGTTGCTGGCTAAAAAGAAAATATTCTCTTTATATTTTTGGCTAAATCTAGCTAAAAAGTTCCAATACATTAGAGTAGCCTATATGCGGTTATAAGGTTCTATCGTTAAAACTAGTTGATATTATTTTGAAACTT
Source organism: Diplosoma virens (assembly GCA_963680785.1). Lineage (NCBI taxonomy): Eukaryota > Metazoa > Chordata > Ascidiacea > Aplousobranchia > Didemnidae > Diplosoma > Diplosoma virens. The sequence continues at coordinate 60,486,625 of OY796882.1, read as the reverse complement.
GTTGATGTGCTCGCGGACTCATTAAATCCTTATAAAATAAAAGCGAAACAATTTAACTAATTACAGTCTTTTAGTCAGTATAGTTCGATTCCATACTACATCATTCACCCCACCCTTAAGATTAGCGCACGTGTTCATGGTTATAAGTAAGGCGGTCTGGAGGACGCCGTTCTCGCGTGGAACGACGTAAAACCTGTTGTTCAGAAATATTTTCTGGTTCATTTTCGGCTGAAGTATTTGTCACAACTTTGTCTGATGAAGATTGGGATTTATTTAAATTTTCTTCAGGAAGTAGTTCCGTGTTGTTCGAAGGTTGTAGGCCTACGTCATTGATAACTTCTTTTTCTCCGAAGGGTGCCACATCTCGTAATGAAACTGACTTCCCGACCGTTTTGTAACCTCACGCGTGCATGGGTAGGAGAAGCTTGGATGAGCTCGACTTCATCAACAAGAGGATCGTATTTGCTAGTTCGGACATGACGTTTCAACAAGACAGGTCCAGGAGAAGACAGCCAAGAAGGAACAGAGGTTCCGAGAGTGGAGCGACGATTGAACGTTAAAAACCGCTCGTGGGGGGTCGTATTAGTAGCCGTGCATAGCAAGGAACGGATGGAATGCAATACATCGATCAACACAACGTCCCATTTTGATAAAGGCCAATTTCGCGATTTTAAAGCTAATTTGACACAAGTCCAAATTATGTCATTGTACTTTTCACATTGACCATTACCACGCGGGTTATACAGACCATTACCACGCGGGTTATACACAGATGTCCGACTATAAGCGATACCTTTGCCTCGTAAAAATTCAATAAACTCTTCCGAATGAATACATGAACACAACCCAAATAAAGAAAATAACTGCGTCAAACACTTAATAACAGTCTCGGCATTAATATTAGAGCAAGAAAATGCGAACGGAAATCTAGAGTACTTATTTACTACAGTAAGCATATAGTTATTACGGTTAAGATTTCCAATAGGACCCTTAAAATCAATGCTAAGTCGTTCCATGGGCTTTGTGGCCTTGATTACGTGCATTTCTGGTGGTTTGTAGAAACGCGGTTTTACTTCAGCGCATATTTTACAAGAAGCGGTCATTTTTCTTACTTCATCAAGCGAATAAGTTAAGTTCTTAGCGCGAACATAATGATACATTCGGGTAACCCCAGGATGGCATAGATTTGAATGAACTTCATACAATTGATTGAGCAAAATTTGAGCACAACACATTCGAGACAACACATCAGGTGCTGTATTAAACTCACCCGCACGATACACGATTTCGTAGTCGAACTGAGAAAGTTCTATTCGCCAACGCAATATTTTTGCATTTTTAATTTTTCCGTGATTCTTGACATCAAACATGAAGGCAATCGAACGCTGGTCTGTGATTAGTTTGAAACGACGAGCTACCAAAAAATGGCTCCACTTGCGGATTGCTTCCACTATAGCAGCCGCTTCCTTTTCCACGCTTGAGTGTTGAAGCTCACTTTTAGTCAGAGATCTAGAAAAAAATGCTACGGGTCGATTATTTTGATTTAGAGTAGCGGAAAGTGCTACATTAGAAGCATCTGTCTCTATACAACAAACTGTTCTTTTTCGTCAATGACCCCCAGAGAGACGTCCGCCAATTCTGACTTCAGAAGTTTGAAGGTTTCTAGAGCAGTGCCTGTTAATGGAAAACAACTGTTATTGATTAAAGGTTTAATCTTATCGGAGTATTTTCCAATCCACTGCGCGTAGTAAGCAAACAGTCCTACAACTCGTTGCAGCTCCTTGCTGTTCCGTGGCGGAGAAAGTTTTAACAATGTCTCGACTCGTGCCGGGTCAGGCTTCAAAGAACCGCTGTTGATTTGATAACCCAGCAAGTTAATACACTCAGTAGAATAAACACACTTGTCTTTATTCAAGGTTAAATTACAATCTTTAGCTACCTTTAAAAACTTTTCTAAATTAGCATCGTGTTCCTCCTGTGTTTTTCCTCCAACTGTGATGTTGTCCAGATAAGCGTACGTACCCGTGCATTTGTTGCTTTTAATTATTTCATCAATAATCCTTTGGAAACATGGGACTCCATTCGTCAATCCGAAAGGAATTCTTTTCCATTGCCAAAGCGATCCTTCGGCTTGAAAGGCGGTGTACATTCTATCACAGGCAGGTATTTCAACTTGGTGGTAGGCACTAGACATGTCCAATGTCGAATAGATTTTGTACTGCGCAACGTTTTGAACCACATTAAGCATCTTGGGCAATGGATATGAATCGACAAAGGTAAATTTATTATTGTCCGACTGTAATCGATCACCATTCGTTTTTTGTGATTATCTTGAGTGACCACTAGCGGTTGAGCTCTCCATGGCGAGTTACTTGGTTCGATAAGGCCATCAGCCAACAGCCGTTTTATTTCTGAGGAAATGAAAGATTTGTCCTGCCACGAGTAGCGTCGCTCTTTAGTAGCAATAGGTCGACAATCATTGTGAAGATATTTAAATAACTTGACAGGAGTTGATGTTTTTACGGCTTCCAAAGCACCTAATTGTAGTGTAGGTTTTACGCCTCCGAAATTGATGTTGATGCTTTGATGTTGCGTCATAAAATCTCTTCCCAAAATAACGTCGGTTATGAGGTTTTTCAGAACAGTAGCAGACACGTTTTTGTATTCTTGACCCAGAAGCTTTAAATTTACTTGACACATTCCTAAACTTTTCGAATAAGAATCGCTGGTTGCCAGAGTAAACTTGTGGCTTGATTCCGTTAATTCTAATTTCAGCAATTTGCTAAGATTTTCGCTAATGTGGGTTAACGTTGACCCTGTATCGACCAGAGCATTTGCACTTCTGCCATTAATAGTTACTGGCACGTTAACTCTTTTATTGGCTTCTTCAATTTTTTTGCGTCTACACACTTTAGCAAAATGTCCAACTTTTAAACACCGAAAGCACTGTACCTCTTTTGCTGGACAAAATCTCCGAGCGTGATAAGTGTTTCCACAGTATTGGCACTTCCTATGCCTTAATGCCACTACTGCGTCCGTGCGGGGACTACCTTTTGCAGATTTTATTGAAGTAGTGCGAGATTCTGATGAACTTCGGATAGCATTGTCGAATTGAAGAGAATTATTTCTGACAGTGTCTAATGACTGAGCCATTGCCAACGTTGCTTGCAAATCCAACTGTGGGTTTTTTAAAATTCGCTGACGTATATCAGGTAGTGCTAGCCCACTAATGAACGCGTCTCTCACCGCTTCCTCTTTATGCTGAATAGCAGACACCGCTGCAAAATTGCAGTCCATGCTAAAAGATTTTAGTTTCTGAAAATAATCTTCAAGTGATTCTCCAGTTTGTTGTCGGCATGTTTTGAGCAAATACCGAGCGAATATTGGAAAACCCACAGTCTTCCTGCAATCTTTGCTATGGGGGTCTGCTGCGAACACTTTGGGACGAAGATCTTTAGTGTCCATACTGTCTTAAGTTAATTAAATTGAGTTGAACCGTTAATTAAAACAACACATTTCCTGAAAGTTAGGTTTAATCAACTTAAAACGCTGCAAAGAAATATAACACAATTAAATACAGGTTATTAATAAACTCTACATAAAGAATAGCTGAACTGAGAGATAGTATAAAAGAAGCAACTTAAATAACTCGGTTAAAAAGATTATTTCTTGATTACTGACTGTAACAATAAAAGCGAACAATAAAAGCGAAACAATTTAACTAATTACAGTCTTTTAGTCAGTATAGTTCGATTCCATACTACATCAAACTCCCGGACCAGTTTTGATCAAGCGTCATGTTCGGTCCTCAAAATTCGACCCTCTAACAGAAGTGCACTTGATCGAAGCAAATCCACAATACGCGCACGTGCGATATCCCGATGGAAAAGAAGACACCGTGGCTTTAAAGCACCTGGCTCCTAAGCCAACATCAAACGATGAAATTTTAGAAACAAATCGAGTTGTGGAAGTTGACTCGGAAAATCCAGCTAATGACGCAGCGCCAGCAAATGAAAGTTTTACAACCGAAGATGTGGACGCCGAACCCATCCAAAACGAAAGTTTAAATGATCCTTCCTGCGAAACCAAACTACGTCGCTCCCAGCGCGTTCGTAAACCTCCTGATCGCTACGATCCCGCAAATTATTAATCCACTAGTTAATTATGTTTTTTACGCGGAGGAGATTGTAATGATTTATTAATTTGTTTGATCGTTTACGCCAAGTTTTGAAATGCAGACCTTAAAACCTAATTGATATCGTTTCGTCTTAAAGCGCTTAATTTGATCATCATAATTGGTAGTTTTTTTATTGAAGTTTTATGCTGGCAGCCAGACATTTAATGTTAAAATCTTTTTGTTAGTGATGATCTCTCTTTTAGTTAATCTTGGCAACGTTGTTTTGAGCGTTATCGTTCTTGTTGGTTAAAGCCACAGATTTAGTGGTATTAAATAAAGACAAGCATTTATAACATAGGCCTGTAATGGAGTTTTTATTTATACGTTAATTGTATTTGTTGTATATATTAATTCTTTTAATTCTATTTATTGTATGTTTTTTTAAGGCATACAAGAAAGAAACATGAATCACTATAATACAGTCACAATGTTTTGTAAAAATTTAGCCTATAAAGTAACTGAAAAGGAATTGAAAAATTTATTTAAAAAAAATATTGGTGTTGAAATTGCTACTACCAGAGACAATTTATCAAGAGGGTAAGCTTTAGACTGTTGCTTTAAGTTTGATAAATTTTTGGCTTACTAGTTAGGAAGGCTAATAGTATATAAAATTAAAGTGATATTTGGTTGTTTTAATTTTGTAAATTTAATTAAAAAGTAGTGTTTTAAAAAATGAAATGTTTTTTAGAAAACCTTTTTTTGTAGCTATGGTTTTGTATACTTTGCAAATGAAGATGATCTTAAGGAAGCTTTAGAAACCAAAACTCTTGACCTTCATGGACGTGTGATGGAATTGAAAAGAGCTGTTGCCGATGGTAGAACCCATGCAATAGGATAAGCTTAATTGTAGGAGATTTTTAAAGTTACTTGTTCAGAAAATTAGTTTTGTTTGATTAGTTACATAAACCCTTCTTGAACCTCATTTTCATTTAACTTTGCTTTCTTGATAGAAAAGATAAACAAATCTCTATTTATCAATGCTGCTTTAAATAACTAAGCAAAGGTTTATTGTTAAAATTTTCTCTGTTTAGATCAATCTAGCGCCACATCAAACACTTTGTACATCAGAGGTCTAACTAAAAACATGACAGAAGATGTTTTTAAGAAGGAATTCAAAGGAGTAGTTGACGTTAGAATATTTAAAGATCTTCGAACTAAAGAGATTAGAGGGTAATTTTTTTCTACTTGTTTAAAAATTTTTAATGGAATATGTATAACTTGAATAAACCTGGGGTTATTATTATTTTTTTTTAGTGCTAGTTTTTATTGACAGACCCGACAAAAACCATTAGATCAGTGTTTGGAATGTGTATAACTTGAATAAACTTGGGGTTATCAACAGACCCGACAAAACCATTAGATCAGACTTGGACAACTAGATAATTCCAGTTGTCTAATTAGACTAATTAGAGAGAAATGCCGGTAATCTAATTCTAATCTAATTTGTGAAATGTTTCTATGCTCTAATTTTAATTCTAATCTAATTTGGAAAAGCTAAAAATTTTCTAGTTGTCCAACTCTGCTCGAGAACTCTTAGGCATGACTGCAACATCAGCTCCGTCGGAAAGAGTTTTCAGCCATACAGGCGAACTGTATAGCGCAAAACGAGTCAATCTTGGTGTACAGACATTTGCCATTCTCATGCTTATGAGAATGAACTGATTTGATATTCACCAAACTTGATTTTTATTAAATTTCTTTCAAATTCGGCATTTAATTCAATTTCCACGTTTTTGCGAATTCAGTAATTCTAGTTCTAATCTAATTTGAAAAAAACTGTGTAGCTATAATTTTAATTCTAATCTAATTTGGAAAAGCTAAAAATTTTCTAGTTGTCCAACTCTGCATTAGATCAGTGTTTGGAATGTGTATAACTTGAATAAACTTGGGGTTATTGACAGACCCGACAAAACCATTAGATCAGTGTTTCTCGACCTTTCTGCGCCTACAGCACACTCTGGGGCCTTTTCAAAATTTGCGGCACTCTTGTATTAGAGTCCAGATCTAGATTTGCCTACTAAAAATAGTGTTTTAAAAAAAAAGTCTTTCAATCTGTCTCGGATTTCTCGATTTTCATCCCTAAAGTTGTGTCCATAAAAAAAGGTTGCAGACAATGGCTTAATGTTTTATTAAAGTTTTGTTAAAAATTCCGCAGCGTACAGGTTTAGATCCACTGCGTTAGAGTGTTCTGAACGTACAGCACTTTTTGATATTATAAAGCTTGAAAAAATTAATTAAATGTGTGGGATGTGTGCAAAGTGTACACCAAGTTGCCTGTGGTAGAGAAAGGTACCACCTGTTCATGTCGTGACTCCTCCCGATTTTTGTAGTTTTTTAGTTGCTCTAGATATAATTTTCTAATAAAGTTTTATTTTTAAAGCTTTTGCCATGTTGAATTTGAATCGCTTGAAATGGCAGAAAAAGCTTATAAATCGACGAGGAATGGCTTGCACATTGAGGGGATTATTCTTGAAGTTAAATATGCATTGAGCAGAAATAAAGGTTAGCTACATTGCTAAGAAATTAATTTACAGGGTGTCCATAAAGTCCTGCACACTTAAAATTTTAATATCTCAAAAACCAAGCAACTTTTTATGTATGCGCGAAAGTCAATAAGCATAACATTTGAATATGGGGATCAGAAAATCCTTGCGAGGTTGTAGAAAAAGAAAGCGACAGTCCCAAAAATCAATGTTCAATGGTCAACATGTTTCATACTTTGTTGCAAACTTACGCCTTTATTAAAAATGACTTACTTATTCTTGCTTATTTTAACAATAAAATAACCTGTAAAAAATAGCAAAAAAACTTTATGGTGGTATAATTCACTGTCAAAAACTTAAAAGTTTGTACCTTATGCGGTTTTTGAGATATTAAAATTTTAAATGTGTGCAGGAGTTTATGGACACCCTGTACTTTTGATGCCTATTCAAGCTAACAAACTTGCTTAAATTTAAAACTACGTCTGTGGCAACTGTATTAAATTCGACTCACAATTTCTGCAACCGATAAGAGTTGCTTTTTTTTTAAGTTGCTTATTTTGAAAAAGTTTTACTACTGATATTTTACAGGTATGTATTTGTAGACAGACCGAATAGAGAAATTAAGGACACTTTGTATATCAAGGGCGTTGGAAAACACATGGATAAAGAGGTTTTTAGAAAGCACCTTGAAGGAGTAGCTGAAGTCCGCATATCAAAGAATTACCAAACCGGAGAAAATTTCGAGTAAGCAAGGTTAAATATTTTTTATCGTTTTTTTCACCTTATTGTGTCCTATTTGGTAAGTTTAATTGCCACATCCAAGCTTAAATTCGGCTTATTTTGTGAAGTTTGCCGGCCTTAAATTCCGATAAAAACCGAAAATGATTTGATTATGTATGCAGCTGCAGTGGTATCCCGCTGGAATGTCTAGATTTTAGTAACATATTCTGTGAATAATAAGATGTAGAGCAGGGTGTTCCAAGTCTACAACTGCAGCCCAATTCTAGAATCTCTTAGCCGCAGATACAGTAGTTTAAAAACTGTCCAAATCAAAGACCACAAAGGCTCTTTTAAAATTAAAGTCAAGTGAAGAGCGAAAAATTTAAAAGGCGAGTAAGAATCTTCGCTTGGTTCTCACAAGACTTTTGAAGGCAAACCGGGCCTTAGTTAAGGGCAAATTTCCCACCTCTAATACCGTTTTTCTCAAATTTAAATTTATAAAAAAAGTTTCGGTGAAAAATTAAACAGAATGCAAATCAGTGGGCCGCAGAAAATTACGTCACAAGCAACATTTGGTCCGCAGGTCCTGATTTAAATCACCCTGACATAAAGTTTAGTTTATATTTGGGGGAGGAAGCAAGCATCAATCTATGGGTCAAAAAAAAAAGCAGATTGGCTTTTGTGTTCTTTTTTTTAGCAAATAATTTAATATACTTTGTAGATTTGGAAGATTAGAAACCGTTGGGACAAAATTTAAGTTTTTTCAATTGCAGCCCTTGATTCAAAAAGAAAATTGCCTGAAAACCCCTTATTAAAACTCCACCTTTTACTATATCAGTAGATTAAACAAAGATACGAATTAATTGTTTTATGTACATCATGGACAAAAAATTGCACTGTGCAAAGCATATCATATAAAGTAATATCAATCTACTACAGTATATTCTTTTTTCACGTAGGAATTTTTGGTGTAATTTACGAGATCTGTACTACAGACTATTAATGAAAAACTGTAATACAGGGTGTCCATAAAGTCTCTTTACAATTTAAAAAAATTATTACAAAGTGAAATGATGAGATATCGCAATGAGGGTTGTTTTATGTTAATCAGTATTTCATAAAAGTTTTTATTGACACTAAAATTTATTGTTTCAGATAAAATTTCTTATGTTTAATTATTGAGTTTATTTTTATCTTTTTTTATTTTATTTCATTTTTACTCACAATCAACTTGAAATTAATCAAAGTGCATGTAGAAATAAAGATTGTGAATAAGGAAGCAGCGACTAAACGAAGTACGTTATTACATGCACAACGTCTGTTGTGCATGGTCGCCGTACCTTTGAACAAAGCGATGTGATGTTAATAAGAAAAGGAAAGCGAAAAGAAGATAATTGAGACACATCCGAGCCATATTCAGAGAATGTTGTATAATCATGGGTGGGAGAAACAACAAACTAAAAGACCAAAAGGGTCTGGACCAAAAAGGGTCAGGTAGGCAAAGAAACCCACCAAAAGAAATCCTGCCACGGGTCAAAAGGACCATTTCAAAAGCATATGGCTGGACAAAAATTTATATACGTAAAATAAAATATACAAACAGCAAACAAGAATAGGTGCAAAAGAAGTAAATTATGTGAATTTTCATCGAACTGGACGGGCCGCAATGATCTGGATGTTGCCTTTGAAGTCGCATCGGTCTTTTATCACCTTCAATTTCTTTGTCCAATTAGGCGGAGTTACCTGTAATAATAAAAACCAGCAGCAGATGTTTTAAAATTTGTAAAGTCTATTACTATTAAAAATGACGTTGCTATAAGGTGCTTTTGAAATTCTGTTCGAAATTTACTATATGATTTTATCTGTTTAATGCTTGATGGGACTTTATTCCAAGCAAGAGGACCTCCGTATTTTAAAAATTGTTTAGTTATATTTAATCTACAAAATGAGGGATAGAATTTGGACTGGCTTCTTGTACATTTGGTGAAATTGTCGCTTACCAGGTTATTTTGAAAAAAATTATCAAAGCATGGTGGTAACATGCCTTTTATATATTTATACATAAAACAAGTTATTTCTAATTCGGTTATTTGATCAATTGTCAAAGTGTTTTGAAAATTTTTTGATAGTACCATAACTTACGCAGATGTTTCGTAGAACAAAGTCCATATGAAATTTCCAACTTAAATGTTCATGAAATATTATTCCCAAAAGTTTCGTTTTTGGTTGCTGAGAAATAAATTTATTTATGATTGAAATTGTCAGTTTTTTGATGGAGGCTTTGTTTTGAGTTATATGAACTGAACCCCCATAAAATGACTACTCAAAAAAAAGCGCAATGTGTATCCTGGTTCATTGAGACAAAATCAGATGTTCAGACCCAGCGAATTTACAGAAGTATGGAAGAGAACCACCATCACGTCCTTCAATTCGTTTACAGCACAAGAAATTTATAAAGACAGGGACAGTGTTCGATACAAGGAGGAGTAGGCGACCAAGAACATCTGAAGAAAACATCGAGCGTGTAAGGCAAGCCTTTCAACGTTCTATGAAGTCCATCCGTACTGCTGCCAGACAATTGGAACTACCACGTTCAACAGTGCACAAAGTCTTACACAAGAATTTAAGATTGTATGCTTACAAAGTGCAAATGTTACAGGCACTTCAGCCAAACGACATGCCAAGACGAAAAGAATTTGCAGTGAACATGTGCTTCGTGCAACTAATGGTGCCCATATAGAAGTGTATTAAATAGAGTAATAATATTTTAATTAAATGTTTAGAAGTGTATTAAATGTGTCAATAAAAACTTTATGAAATACTGATTAACATAAAACAACTCTCGTTGCAATATCTTATCATTTCACTTTCTAATAATTTTTTTAAATTGTAAAGAGACTTTATGGACACCCTGTATAAATAGATCAAAGTTTGTGTATAATTTTTTGACAGAAAAATTCAACAATACATTATTCGAGTTTTGAATTTCAATAAGCGTAACCCGCTTGTTAAAATTCAACAAGGTTTTAGTCTTCACCTAGAAATTTGGCGAAATTAGAGGTTTTGGATTTTGATGAAAATTAAGACCTTTTTTTTAGTCTTCACCATGAATTTTGTCCGAAATTAAGGCTTCTCATTTTCGCCAATGGCCCACTTAATACTAATTTTGATAAAATTGTCATTTTTTGACCCGTTCGTGTTAAAAAAGTTACGCCATCTCTGTCTTAGGCAAAGGACCTCTGGGCTATGTCCAATGTTCATGTAAATAAATGGCTCAATGGGCGTCTATATCCGCCGTTAAGAATTTTTCTGAATTGTACTACATTACAAAAATCAAAATAAAAAACGTTGCTGCTCAAATAACTTTAAATTTATCTAGTTGTTGAATGCTACAAACTTCCTAATTTTAAAATAACTTTTTAAAAAAAGAAATTCAAAAATACTAAAAGGCAAAATGTTACAGTATATTTACTTTCATGCTATAAAAACATAATTTTACCTGACTATTATTCTCTAAGCAATTAATCTTAAGTAATTTTTACCATGACTGTTAACTTGCTACAGCATTTAATCTAGAATCAGACCATGGCTCAAAGATCCTTTGTATTCAATGGTCCCTAATCTCCCTTATGGATATATCATTGACCTTTAATGATTAGATAATTAAATTATAGTCAATATTTGTAATTCATATAGTTTTAAACTCAATAATAAAAATAAAAGCATTTTGCACCTAGTTTGGAACTGAGAACTTCTAATCGTTTTTTGGCTCGTAAGATGTTTAGTGGGTGTTTAAACTGTAGGAAAAACTTCAAAAAGCTTTATGTGTTCTTAGATACTGCTTCGTACAATTCGAGTCGGAAGAAATGGCTGAGAAAGCTTATCAATCAACTCGAGATGGTTTGATCATTGACGGGAACAAGCTTGAAGTCAGCCACGCTGTTAGCGCGAGTAGGTGTTTTATAGTTTCGTTTAAAGACTTCGTTTTCACGTAGTTTTAAAGCGATTGACTGCCGCACAATCTTTCGCGATATCTTGACGCCTTCTCACATTTTACTATTGTCCGGCAGCAATTTTTTACAAGGTCATCATCATAATGAGTTATGGCCGTTTATTTTAAAATTTCTATCTCGGTTTAAACCAGCAGCTGAACTTGAGACCTTCGTTATTTTCGTCTGCAGTATAAAAACCCTTTATTCAGTTTTTGGGATATTGCAGCCTAAGAATTTTTTTTAATTCCCCCCTCCCCCCGAGAATTTATATCTTGATATATATCAATGAGCCGTGACTTGCGGTTGTTTGTTAACAAGCGGAAGTTAATTTGAACAAAAAGTTATTTTGGTACAAATTTGATTGGTTGCAAAAGTAAGTTTTATTAGCGGAATATCTATCATAATCAGGTTATTTTTTTTAAGAATTTTAGAAACGACTTTTTATCTTTTTCGTAATTAGAAGATCTAAGTGTTACGAACGCGGCCAGGCAAATAATGTTCATGAAGCCACAAGCACAATCTTTTCGATCCAGCTCAAACTCTAGCCTTTGCGGACGCCAGGAGGCAAGTTGACTTTAATTAAAAAGCTACTTGTGCTCTTTGGTACCGAACAATAAAATTGGTTGATTAGAATATTGATGACAAAAAAGTAGTTTTGCTAACTAAGCAAACTAACTCTTCCTTTTTTTTGTTCAAAGAAAAACGAAATACTCTGTTCATCGGAGGCATTACTGAAGATATTCCCGAAGAAGCCTTCAGAGAAAAGCTTGAAGGTGTTATCAATGTACGGATCATGAAGAAGTTCGAAGATCGAAGAAATAAAGGGTGACTTATTTGAACGTTTTAAATATTGTAAGAGATTTGTAGGATGGGTGTTGGTTTTTTTCGACTGCATAAAAATGTTTCGTAAACGAGGGCTCTAAAGAGACAGGCAACATTCACTTCAATTTTTACTCGTAATCGAACAAAGTTTTTTGTCAATTTTGTTGCAAATGAAAAAAATGTCGCGTTGTTTATTTGGAGTAAAAAGAAGAAGGTTGAATCAATTACGGTCTTTTTTCTTTGAAACAATCGAAAAATTTTTCAGATATTGCTTTGTTGATTTTGAGTCTGATGCACAAGCGGAAAAAGTTTTTCGATTAACAAAAGACGGTTTAAACATAAACGGAAAAACGCTTCGCGTTCGGTACGCCAAAGGCAAAGGTGAGCATAATTTGAAGAGACAGTTTGCATCCGAAAATAAAAAACACACAAAAGTCTTTGTAATTTAATTCAACTTTTTTTCTCCCATTTCAAAAAAATTACCTGATTCCTTTTGAAACATTTTGTTAAGTTTTGCAAATCCGCTAACTATTTAAAACATAGCCCTTCAAGATTTAAATTTTAGAAATTTAACCATTTGTAAAAATTGATTTTACAATAAAAAATTATTTACTTCATTAAAATGTTTTTTATTTTAAATACTGTAATTAATAATCAATTTTTTTTTTAGAGCGGTAGTCGCAGCCTGAGAAACCAAGCTTTTGTTGCTTCTTATAAATAGCTTGTGATGCGTGAGCACTGGCATTGCCTGTCTCCTATATAAGTTTGGATCTAGATAAAGAGAAATTCTGTATTAGTTTTTCAAAATGTTTGATCGTTTACAAAGCAATCCCGACTTTTTTGTTTCGCAAAATGCTAATTTTATTTCTTGTGTTTGTTATTGAAGTTTTTAATTGAAGTATTTTTAATTAAATACGAAAAAATGCAAATTTTTCAGAATTTGACAGAAGCTTCACAAAACCTTAAGAGTTTTCACATGAACGCTATAAATTAACGAAATTTATTGAGTTCTTTTGCCACCACTCCGTAGAAACAAAAATGTAGGTAATTATAGCTTAGTTGACAATGATTCATGATAAGGGTTATGTAATAGTAATTAGTTTTTTGCTCATGTTCAACTGATTGCTTCAAACAAACTTTGAACGGAGTAAAGACATCACCTTCATTCAGTAGCATCCAAGCGTTGTTTCCGTTAAAACTGGAAAATAAAGTGTTATTATTACAGCACACGGTAAATAGAAAGACTCGGGGCGCAGGTTTTGGGAAAGAAAAGATACCAACCATTGTCACTGACCAATTTTAACAAACTATGTTTTAAACTAGAGTTTTAAATGCTTACAGCCAGGAGCGCCGGAAGCGAGGGGAAATTGCCCCTGCCCTTTTAAAAAAGTGAAGGTACAGGTAAGCAGGTACGGAAATATTGGGTTAGATTTTTCCCTACAATCAAAAAAAGTCGACAAAAAGATAGGCTAATAGTTAAAAGCAATCCAAAAAATAGCAATAAAAATTCCTGATTGAGTGAAGGTGAAGACTTTTATTTTAGTTCTTGTCCTCATCTTAAATTTTGGATAAAAATCAAGATTTTGGACACTAAAAGTGGTCACCTTTTTTATAGTCATAAGTAGATTTTCGCGCAGAAAATGGTAGCAATACTAAGTGGTAACTCTGTTAATAATGCCCTTTAATTCCTTGGCATGCCAAAAAAGCATTTCGGCGCCCCTGCGCACAGCTTTCAATAAATCGAACTATTTATAATGTCATCATCATGAAAAGTTACGGCGGCTTCTTTTAATAAATCTGTCCCGGTTTAAAACAGCAGCTCGTGATGTCAGCCCCAAGTTATTTTCGCTGCAATGTAAAAATTCTTTATTCTGTTTGGGATATTGCAGCGTAAAAATTTTCTAAAATGCCCCCCATAAATTTATATCTTAATATATATACATATTCACAGTAACTTATTAAAAACAATTTTAAAAGCGATGATTGTTAACCGCACAGCATAAGCCTGCAAATAATTACCCTAACTTGTCGAGTAGTTGGCTAAATTGTTCAAAAAACAAATTTAACTCAAGCAAATGGCCGAATGGAAAAACGCATGTCATCAAGAACACGCTATCACCAACAAAAGCTGTTTCGTCCAAATTACGACTCCCTTTTGCTGATTTATGAATTAAACGCTTTATTGGCGGCGGCGTGGCTATTTGCTGTGTCGTAAGATTTCAACTCAGTTTGAAATTTCGAATTCATCGCAGCCGCGGATGGTTGTTTCGTCACAATCTCTCTTAAAAGTTAAAATAGGTGGATTGCATGAAACTATCCAGCCGTGGCGGTCATACAATGAACATTCAAGCGTAAACACTGGGATGCGTTCCACGTCTTAATTAACAAATTGGGTGTAAAACACTACGCATAGCCGCCTTATCTCTGGTCTGCTCAACAGCTCAGTACTGCGCGCCAGTCTGGTGTCGCAGTGCTCACACTCGCCTCATAGATAGTGTCTTAAATGACGCTTTGCGCATAGTCACTGGATGCCTGCGTCCCACTTCAACGGACCAACTACTTATACTTTCAGGCATTCAGCCAGCTGAGCTTCGCCGACGGGGACCCAAACTCTCCTTGGCCCATCGTGAATCTCAGGATTCTGATCATATCTTAGCCTATATGGTCTTTTAAGTAGGTCCTCAGATGCTCGCCAAAGGAGACTAAGATTAGTCGCCCATTTGTGCCAGCTGCGAGGAATCTTCTAAAAAACCTTGCCGCACTTGGCATCCACGCTTTTGAGTGGACAAATCATAAATGGAATGCGGAGTATTGTGAAAATGCTTCCAGGCTCCGTGTTTTGTGCCCAGAACCGGTGCCAGGCCTGTTGAGATAGGCTTCTTCTGAGCAGCTTGGCTTAAGCTCAACCGCTTGAGAACTGGTCTTGTGCGATTCCAATGCACAAATGGGGTCTCGCTCCTTCACCGAATTGCGAGTGCGGCGCCGCTGAACAAACCGCAGACTACGTTCTAATAGCGTTCCCCCTTACATCAGGATCCACATGGAACACAAGATCTGACGTATTTGGATGAAGAAACTCAATGCTGGCTTAACAACATCATTGTTAGCATCTGATCCAGGCAGTACAGCAGCCTGGGGTAGTAAAAGGATAAACCCTCGGCCCCAGTTCTGTTTGTGTCTGACCTGGAGTGGATGCCCTTCAAAATGACGACAACGACTAATGAATTGCGGGCGCATTTAACCCCTTAATAGATTATCCCGAGTATACCCTTGTGTCATGAGCGTATATTTTTGGAACATGACGAGTAAACTCGGGGAAAATTAATCATTAATTTTAGGGCTCAAATGATTATAGCCTATTCGGTCAAGGCCGTTTCATGGTTAAAGTCGTTTTTCGTCCACCCCCACCTAATCACTTTTAAAATTCTGATGTCCTCTATTTGGCAGTGCTTTTCAACCTTTTTCTAGTGGCGACCCAAATCTTGAGCAAAAATAGATAGCAAAGTGTCACACTTCATTCAGAATAATTTTAATCATAACGATGTAGTTTATTCCCGTTAAAAGTAATTCGTAGTTTTATTATGAAATAATAATCGCGTCGCCTTGAGCGCTGCTCTCGTATTATGCGATATAACGTCCAATTCCCTTTCTATTGGGTGTTGCATCTATCTTTTTTTTTCTCTTTTCGCCCGACAGTAATGACGTATATGTTTTTGTCCAAGCTTTGCTATCTCAAAGGTAGTGGAATGTTCTGGCGCATTCAAGCGCAGCGCTTTTTCCAGAAAATTTCAGTTAAGTCCCGAATATACGAGAAAATTTGTCGGCACGTGACTTTTATCTATATATCTATATATCTATATAATGCTCGCTCTAACAGACGAAAGAGAGAGAGGTGACCACGAAAGAGAGACGAAGTAAAAGAGAGAGATAAATTGTAATTTGAGACGACTCGAGAGACGACTCGAGTAAAAGTAATTTGGTTTGGGCACAGGACGTGGCCCGTTAGATTTTGTATTGGTTGGCAAGTGTTGAATTTATTTTGCGCCAGTGTTTTGGAGTTGTATTCTACGGAGGTTTAGTAGAATCATTTGTGTCGATTGAATCAAGTTATAACGTTGATTTCGCTTTGCAGTTCGGCAAAGCGTGGAATAGAAATTTCGTCGGTCGTGATTTTTTGTAATACATTCGTTCTTATTAGAGACAGTGGTCTCTGTTTGTTTGTGAAGAAAAGTCTTCAACGGATCAATCCGAGCTTTCGTTCAAACCATCTGTTTAAAACCGTCAGGCTCATAGCAGACTACTTCTTGAGCCGGAATAAAATAAAATTTAAACACAGCTTTGTTTCAGCGCAGGTATTTGGGTTACCTAGCTCAACTGGTCCTTTAGGATTCCCGAACAAAGTCTGTGACACAAACCTTTGGCGACCAAATCTTTCTTACAGACTTTATTGCAAACATAAAAATCTTGATTTACGTCCCAAACAAGTAGTGATTTTCAAAAAAAGGTCTTCACTTTGAATCTGTCTCTGATTTCTCAATTTTTGTCCGAAAAACCTACTGATCTCTATAAAAAGTGTGATCGAGTGGTTAAAGCGCCTTGGTTGTAATCAACATGGTCTTGGTTCAAAACCTACTAGCGCCATTCTATTGTGTCCTTGGGAAAAACTCTTCACGGCGCTTTCCCTGCTTTCTAAATTGCAGTCATATCAGTTCTAAATTTCAGTCAAATCTCTACAAAACTAAAAAACGAAATAACAAATTTCAACCGGTTAGAAATATCTTGGCATTTCCGGAAGCAGGTCGGGGTAATTCCTAACGCTATAGATTAGCGCCTCCGTCGGTTTCCTTCGAGTCAGGAGGATAAATATGGAGATAAATAAAAAAACGATCTTCGCTTTGAATCTGTCTTGGATTTCTTGATTTTCTTTACTAAAAACTAGTGATTTTATTTTTACATAATTACTGCTGTCCGCAACCCAATCAAATTAAACGGCAACCCAGGGCTTGAGAAGTACTGCTTATTTGGTGATACATAACTGCAAGGGTCGAAAAAATATTTGGGGCAATTCAGTTTGCCGAAGACTAGTGAAGACAAAAAAGTCATCAATATAAAACTGTCTGATTTCTTTATTTTTGCCTTAAAAGACTAGTTAAAACTACTGTAAAAAAAGAACACTTTGAAACTGAGAACAACTTATCTTTATACCGTTCGTTACGGGGCTTTTAGATATTTTTTTGCTGGATATAAATTCTGACTTCGCAGCAACGCACAGCCATATATAAAGGGACGTGCGCATTTGGTTGGTAATGTGACGTACAGAGGGTTTTTTAGGAAGTTTATCCAAGAAAAATTTGCCGCGTTTCATGGCAAAAATTAAATAAAAAACATGCTTTGAAATTAAACGACACGTGAAGATAATTGATCCGTAAAGGATTTCATTTACGTCTACTACTTTGCAGTGGACTGCGGTAGGTGGGATGTCCACTGGTTCAGAGTTGCATTAAAATTAGCTGTGGCTTCTAATATACAATAGCAATCGGTTGTACTTGTAGTAGGCAATTTTTTATCTTAGCGCAACTCGAAACAATATAGCAATGAACAACCCACAGAGATGTTTACGCTAGATTTAATGGAACAATCAAAAGCAAAAGAACATTCAATTACAGCACTTGTTGGAAGGTGGTCTAGTGGTTAAAAGCGCCGTGATGATGATTGATCAGTGATAGCTTCAATAGGGTGCGAACGGAGCGGCCGCATCGAGTACCCCCTAAAACACATCAAAAAGTGCCTCCCAACACAAGATATTGTTCTATTTCTTTGTAGTGAAAACAGTAGGGTGGCATGTCTAAAATAAAGACCTTTTTTTTAGAGATAATTTTGTTTTGCGATACTAGAAAGCGGTTTCCCATATAATAATGTCCATCTTTTTGAAGACTAAATAGTGACTAACTAAATAGGCTTTTCCTTGGAAGACTAAATAGTGACCTTTTCCTTACTTTTCTTGCTCCGGGGTTCCCTTTTTGTGAGGCCATCAGTGGGATTGGTGTAATCATAATCGTACCAGCCAAAAAAATTTGGGGGCAGTACAGTTTTGCATGAATTTTATTGACGTTTGCCTGAATCATGATCTTCTAGAACTTCATGGATATGAGACAAAATTTCGTCGAAAATTTAAGGTGAAAATCAAAAGAAGATCTTTACTTTGAATCTGTCCCTGATTTCTCTAATTTTGTGTAAAAAAGTGATAAACTTTTTCCTCTAAAAGGAGTTCGTTTGGTCACAATAAAAAATTTGTTTTGTCCAAATAATTCTTTGTTGCTTCCCAAAAAATTCTGATTTTACCCAAGTGTTTGAGAGTTAGGAGGGAAATTGTTGGTACGGCTATAGCTGGTTGTATTCTTTTGCATGATAATTTTTTTACAGTTTATTCGGATAAAGTTATTTTCGTTATTGAAGGTGGTCGGTTTACAAAACCCCATCTTTTTTAAGAATAGTTGCCATCAATTGAATGTATTAATGCATATAATTTTTATTGGATCGAAATGAAAATTTTTAAACATCTATTTGGTTGTAAAATCCCGTGTTTATTGCGAAAACAAGATCGATGAAACAGGTTTTGTCAGGGGTGGCAAAACCGCGGCTCTTTGCCTGGTTTCATGCAGCTCTTCTGCGGCTTTTACTCTTTACTTCTCTTCTGCATTATTGGTTTGCCCTACCGTCTGGAATTTTTAAAACGTTGTAATTGAAAAATCGAGATTGATTCCAAGTGAAGACCTTTTTTTTAGAGAACTCTATGATTTTTTTTACAAAAATGGAATAATTTGTAACTGATTCCAAGCGAAGACTTTTTTTTTGGGGAACAACATGAAAATCTTTTATGTCCATGTAAATAATATGGCTCTTGGTCTTTGACTGTTTGGCCATCCCTGGGTTATAGGCTACAAGTAAACTTTTATCAAATAGCCTGTAATAAGTATAGGTAGATTATCATTGAACGCTCTTTAAAGCATTTTTTTTAAATTTTATCTAGGCCTATAGACTTAAGCGTTAGGCTGATGTTCCTTCTATTTTTTAGAAAAAAAAAAATAGTAATTATACTTCTGCGGGCATACTTGTGCTTTCTAAATTGAAAAACTTTAAGACTATCCCAATTTGAGGAAATACGAGTATGTGAATAAATTCAGAACGTAATGTCAAGGGGTTTAATTCAGGTTTAAAATAAACCCAAATACTCACAAAGCCTGATCTCTGTCTATAATTAATCTGGCTTTTCACGGCCACGATAATGTCAGACAAGATCTGGAAAACCAAATCAACAGTTTTACAATTTTGTTTTGATAATCGTATTCAGATGGAAATACGGGGCCACTATATTGCCTGTAGGCATTGTTCCGCACCATAGCCGAGTAGGCAAACCGTGAAATGATGGCCAATGCGATCAACACAGTCTCAGTTTCAATTTTGCTTTTAACGTTCTATTTTGTTCTTGAGTCAACACTTCCTTCTGATTCGGAGCAATAACAAGCAGCTCTAAATTTCTGTCGTATTGTCGTGACCACCATTTGTTGCCCGTATTTGGGCAATTGCATTTTCTAATCTATTCTTTTTTTTTAACGCAATCATTCAGTTAATTTAACCAAGGTGCGATTTTTTAATCTTCTAATTTGTCAAGCGACGATTTTGGGACTCTACGCAATAATTGACCGTTGCAATATGCAACAATTCATCAATTTTCCGCTCTCTTTCTGCAAACCGCAAACTATAAAACGCATATACTAAATATTGGTCAGTTTTTCAATCTGTTTTTATTTTAATATATTATCACCTTAATAAAGTATACTAATTGCTTTACTGATTTGCTGCAAAACGAAGTCGAATCGATTACAAACCGCTTGTTAACTTAAAAAGTTATTCTTAGTTGCGGTTTCCAAAGAGTGCGAGTTTTTTACCCTTTTTTATGATTTTCCTAAATCCAATTACCTTGTGTAAGCTGTATATTAACTCCATGTTGTTTTAGAGCAGTAGGACTTCAAAAAAATTAAAGACATTAGATTAGGGGAATAAATATATTTTTGAAAAAAATTCCTAGAACACAAAGTCTAAGTATCAATATAGAAATTGCAGTTTTGTTTGAATGACAGGCAACAAAGTCATATACAACCATCCGGAAAGAAACATGGTAAAACTGGTGCATGATTAATGCAAAAATTCAAATTCAAAAACTCATTAGACGGCTTCGGCAGTGGCAGTCCTGGAGGCTTCGATCTGTAGAAACGACACCCCCAGAAACCAAATATTCTCTTGGTCTTCTTTGCTCCATTATTTCTTTATTGATCCTTTGTTTTACTTATGGGGGTTGCATTTTTGTGACGACCTAGAGTTAAAAACACTGGCCTTAATTTATCAGAACTTATTAAAAACAATTCAGAATTTAAAATGTAATAAATAAGTAATCATACAAGCTTATTAGTAAAAACCGGTAAATAGGCAGAGACAAACAATAAAGCAGTTTGTAAACTTTTGGATAAAAAAACGACTTTTACAATATGATAGACTTAAAAATATGTTCGTAATAAAACTATTTACTTTAAATTCTTCTTTTTTGCAACTGAAAACAAAATAAGATATTTTCTGTTAGAACCATACATGGTTAAGTTTCAATACTGCAAATACACGCTCTGGCTGGATTGAATACGATGAAAATTAATATTTTCCCGAAGGCCCTTTTTCGATTACCGTTCAAGTAGTTACACAAAGTTCCAAAAAGTGATGTTTGAGTTGACGAGATAGCTCAAAGTTTTGAATTGCGAATTTGCGAACAGAAGGATGTGAGTTTGATCCTAATTCTACCCCAATGGTTTTTACTGTGCTCTAGGAAAAGACACTTTACGATAAATTCCTAAAATGCAGTCACGCTGCACGCCTACAATGGTGACTGCACTCCAATGTAACTCCAAAAAGCTTCAACCTAATCAATATAAAAACCAATGTAAATGATTAATTGGACCTTAGGAAGAACCGTAGTAACAGATTGCTGCATAAGCTAAATATAAGTTAAAAAAAGTTCAAATACAAGCGGTTGCTCTCAAAGCAACAACCATGAGATTTAGAGAAACTCTTTTTTCGCAATTTTCGAAGAGAATTTGTTTGTAAATACCTTAAACCAGTGGTGCCCAAACTACGGCCCGCGAAGCTCTTTTAAAAAATATATGCACTCGCTCTGAGCCACAGTTGGATAGAATTATATCGGGAAAAATAGTGAAAACAGAGATCGAATCAAAGTGAAGACCTTTTTTTTTTTTTGAGATTACTATGATTTTGGGAGAAAATTAGTAAAATCAGAGCTCGAATCGAAGTGAAGACCGGTGTTTTTTTTAGTCTCTAACTTTGGCCCGAGGAAGTTCAAAAAATCTCTATGTGGCCCCCTGCTCGAAAAGTTTGGGGATTACTGCTTTAAACGGTTGAATGATGGTAAATTTGCTTCATATTTAATGGAGAAATATACTTCTTCGCTTGGAGCGTTTCTCAAAAAATCGGAAATTTTTCAAATGTTTTAGCAGCTCTTTAGTGCTGCACGCTCCCAATTTTAGAAGTTTTAAAGATCACTTTAATTTTCTTTTGGTTATTGTAAAATTGTGATAAAAGAGTTGTGTACAAACATAATTTCGGTTTCTCTAATGAAAATACTCTTAACGAGTAAAAATAACAGAAGACTACCAGTGATGTGCATTTTAATAAAACACTTTTGTCGCGAAAAAATTGGAACGAAAAAAAACACATCAATACAGAATAAAATTAATAAGAACGACAAAAAGGCTGTAAAGCGACCGTCAAGCAATCGGATCTACAACTACAAAAGCCTTTCTTAAAGTACTTACCTCTTTTAATAGCGTAACTAACTTCTAGATGGTTTCCATCAATATTCAAACCGTCTCTGGTAGACTGAAAAACTTTCTCCGCCATTTCGTTTGATTCAAATTCAACGTAGCAAAATCTTTAAACCAAAACAATAACCATGAAATCTTTTAGGAAGGTGAGAATTAAATTATTCAGAACAATTAAAAAAGCCCTCTTTCCAATCTAATAGAAAATATATAAGACATTTTTACAAAAAAAAATTGAATGAGTATTTCGTTGCTAAGTACATGGAGCCTGGCAAAGGCATGTAGATTTAGCCCCTAAAACAAATTACAGTTATCGTCGTCGTCGTCGTCGTCGTCGTTTGAAGAGGTATCCACTCCAGGTCAGACACAAACAGGACTGGGGCCGAGGGTTTATCCTTTTACTACCCCAGACTGCTGCACTGCCTGGATCAGATGCTGGCAGTGATGTCATTAAGCCAGCATCGAGTTTCGTCATCCAAAACCGTTAGACCTTGTGCTCCATGTGGTGCCCGATGTATAGGGCACGCTGTTAGTACATGGTCTGCGGTTTGCTCAGAGGCGCCACACTCGCAATTCGGTGAAGGAGCGAGACCCCATTTGTGCATGGACGAATGGAATCGCCCAACACCAGTCCGCAGGCGGTTGAGCTTAACCCAAGCTGCTCGGGGTAAGCCCATCCCAACAGGCCTGGCACCGGTCTCGGGCACAAAAGCACGGAGCCTGGAAGCACCTTCACAGTACTCCGTTTTCCATTTGTGATTTGTCCATTCAGAGACGCGGATGCCAAGTCTGGCAAGGTTGTCCAAAAGATTCCGCGCACCTGGCACAAACGGGCGTCTGGATCTTAGTCTCATTTGGCCAGTATCTGAGGACCCACTTAAAAGACCGTGCAAGATATGATCGGGGTCCAGAGATCCACGGTAAGCCATGGAGAGTGTCGCTCCCAGTCGGCGAAGCTCAGCTGGCTGGATGCCTGAGAGTACACGTAAGTAGTCCGTTGGAGTGGGACGCAGGCATTCAGTAACTATGCGCAAAGCGTCGTTCAAGACATTGTCAATGAGGCGAGTGTGAGCACTGCGACACCAGACTGGCGCACAGTACTCAGCTGTTGAGTAGACTAGAGACAAGGTGGCTATGCGTAGTGTTTTAGCACCAGCACCCCATCCCGGTGCACCCCACGAGTCGCCTCAGCAGTGTGACGCGCAATGATAGTTTTTTGCGCAATGCCACTAAATGGTGACGAAACGTGAGCGATCTGTCCAGTTTTACCCCAAGGTAAGTAGGGGTTGGACACAACGGTAAAAGTCTACCATTGTTGTAGACCTTTATCTCACGTTTGGCCTCTCGGTTGTTTAAATGAAAGGCTGCCGTCACCGTCTTAGTGTGACTGAGCTTCAACCTCCAAGTCTGGAGATACGCTGACAGTGTGGACATGTCTTGGCTTAAGGTCCCCTCCAAGTCCTTCCAGTTTCCAGAAGAATGCAGCAATGCTAGATCATCAGCATAAGCAAACTTTCTGGAAATCGTAAAAGGAAGATCGTACGTATAGATGTTAAATAGGAGGGGAGCCAAGACCGATCCCTGAGGAACGCCGTTTTTAAGACGGCGTAGCCTGCTTTGCTTGCTGTCACCGGTGGTAAGGGTGAAACTTCGATTTTGGACAAACTCCATGATCATTTTGACCATGTGCTTATCCGGAAGTAGTCTCAGCAGCTTGCAGGTAAGGCCACGGTGCCAGACAGTGTCATAAGCAGCTGTCAGATCGATAAATACGGCACCAGCCTTCTTTTTAGCCTCGAAAGAATCCTCGATGTTCTGGGTTAGCAGAACAACTTGATCTACGGTTGACTTTCCGCGTCGGAACGCTGCTCTTTAGGGAGCAGCGGATCGATTAATGGTTCAACGCGGGCGTAGATAAAGCCTCTCGAGGATCTTGTAGGGGACACAGAGCAGAGATATCGGTCTTTGGGTCCCCCACGAGCTTTCCGGGTTTGGGGATCGCGACCACAAGCGCTCTTCTCCAGATCTTGGGAATTTTGAGTCGGCGCACGCAAACAGGAAGAAATGAAGTCACGTAACCAGGACTTCAAAGCAGCTCCGGCATGGAGTATAAGCTCGGGGCAGATGGAATCAGGTCCCGGAGCTTTACCTGGTTTTAAATGTTGAAGGGCAGCAGCAAATTCTCTCTGTGAGAAACTGTCAAAGATATTTACTGCGTCTGGTGTTGTGGCCCTCCAAAAATCAGACACTTCTTGAAAGACAACTCTAGATGACTTGCAGTCAACAGCCTCGTATTTCCCATTTCTAACCAGCTGAGATGCAATAGCATCGGCTGAAACGAGACAGTGACGAGGAGAGTGTCGTGATCTACCAGTATGGTTGTTCAAAATACTCCACGCTTTTCGACTAGAGTGTGAGAAGTCAATGCTCCGAACTGCCTCGGACCATCGATCCCTCCGCTTTCTGTCAAGCTTGGCAAGCAGAGCTGTAGCAGCCAAGCTTGAGTCGTCTCCCTGAGGAGACTGCAGAAAGGTTTTATAGAGGGATTCACACTCTGCATCCCAACACGGAATGTAGGTCTTTCGATACCCGCGTGGGATAGTCTTTTTGGCTGCTTTCTTAATGGTGTTACAGAAGTCCTGGTAAGCCGCATCCATATCAAGTGTATCAGGCGGCAACAAGGTCTTTGCGAATTTATTCGTCAAAGCAATGTAGTGACTCCATTTGGCCTTGCGGAAGTTCCATCGCTTAACAGGCATGCTTGGCACTGCCATAGCAAACCTTGGTGGTGTAATAAGCGAAGGTCGATGTTGTGACCTGGGGAACTTGTCAAGGACACGTCTATCCGGTAAGCGACTGTTTGGACCTACGCTGGCGAAAGCTAGATCCGGATTGGTACCAGTGTTCCAGCGGCCGGAATAAAAACTGGCAGCGTCCTTGGCATTATATAGGAGGGCAAGACAATTAATATTTGCCCATCCAGCCAAGCACTCACCGTCCGGATTGTTGTCGTCGTAACCCCAGTCAGCATGACGACAGTTAAAATCGCCAGCGTAAAGACAGGGGTGAGGAAACACTGGAAGATCCAGGGTTCGCAATCGCGTTGGCGGTGGTTTGTAGACGTTGACTATTTTATAACCATCAACGTTCACACACAACCACTCGATCTCCGATGTCGGTGGAGATTGGTCCAAAAGCGTGTATCTCAGTCGCTCGTGGAGAAACGTGGCAAGACCATGCTTCCTGCTTAAAGAAGACCCAGATAGTTGGTAGTTTGGTAGTACCAACTTCTCTGCACCAGTGCAGTGGGTCTCCTGTAGTAGGATGACGAGTGCCTCAGACTGCTGCGCGAGGTGATGAAGAACGTTCATCTTGTTTGCAGTGAGGCCTTCGATGTTCAGCTGAAGAATAGTGGGTTTTCGGAACTTTTTGGAAATGTGGCCTGAAAAGGGCAAAAGGGCAGTTTTATCCTGACATTGCCCCGTCCTGAAAAGGACGTTTGCCGATTAACAGACCCACACTGAACATCGGAATGGGTGGATACCCTTCCGTTTTGGTAGGTTCGGTTTCGGTCTGTCATTTTTAAAATCAATGAGCAGACTTACTCACGGCCCAGGCTGCGTGAAAGCACCTACCATCTGGGCCTGATGAGTCCCAACTGACAGAACAGTCAACACAAGCTCGTTGCATAACTTGACCATTATTAATTGTTTTACTCGTTTAATTTTGTTGTGTTTTCGGCATTACAACGATGAAATATTAGATAGCAGGTGGGCTAGTCTACTGTACCGGAATCAGTCAGTAAGTGTAAGACACCCTTTCTTTAAAATTAATATTTCTATTTTATGACCCGCGTAAATAATATCTTAAAAGTTTATTGCAAATCTTTTTCATCTAATTTCTTAATTGAACATTATCAAAGTAGTTTGAAGACGCTTTGTCTTCGCATGATATTCAAAGAAAAAACTCTTTTACGCCCCAAAGCCGCGGGCTGCTTACCCCAGACCGTATATAAGACGTACTACTTCTACGTGAATCTAGAATCAAACTGCCAGAAGCAAAAACAAACACAAAAAAATCACTTAAAAGTAGGATAGAAGGCACAAAAATAATGTTCAAAAACTGTTTAAATAAGAAAAGATTGACACTTTTATTCAAAACGTGTAAAGACTTTAGAGCCTAGAGCAAGTTGTAAGCGATGCTGGTTTTGTAGTTACCAGTTACACCGCCACGAATCCGTTTTTTAATTAAACATTAGTTTAAGCGGGACGTGAATCATAATGACAAAATGCACGCGTTGTGCAGGTATCGTAGCGACCATATTCTCGTTTGCTAAAAGCAAAAGAGCAAACTTTAAAATATTAAAACTGCTTTATTTTTATACTATTCAGTTTCTAACGGCACATATACACATATTAGCCTAAAAGTTTAGCTTAATTCTAATCGCGCATCAGCGGGTGTGCCAATGTACAGTATCTTTGAATTGAATTATAAAATATTTTAAATTTATTTGTTTGTTTCGCAGTTTCACAGTACCAGCTTTGGACAATTAAAGCATTTACTGCCCATTTATCTTTTGCGTTTAAAAATTTAATTTTAATTAAACAAGTAAATAAAAAATAAAACTAAGCAAGCACAAGCAACAGCAAACCATATTTTTTTTGAAACGATACGAGAAAAAACAGCCTTAGGTAAGTTGAGTTCAATTTTAAGATGAGATCAATTTTCTTGGACCAACAAGATCGTGTTTTTCTGGTTCCCCAAACAAAAGCAAATTATGGGGATCATGCTCAGCGGCGCCGGAAAGCCATTTTATCAGGCAAGGCAAATTTCAAAGAAAGAGGCTAATTTTTTAAAAAGACATTTTTTACAAAAATAACCACTTTGTAATCATGAAGGTTTTTAGTGCAAAAATGAGAAAAAAGTCATCACTTTGAATCAATGTCCAAAATCTCTATTTTTGTCCCCAAAACATTGTAATCTCTACAAAAAAAGTCATCACTTTCCATCAGTATACAAAATCTTGAACTGTGTGCTAAATTTAAGGTGAAAACAAGAATTAGAATAAAACCCTTTATCTTTAATCGATCTGGCATTTTCATCAAGTTTCTAAGAATTGAGGAAAAATCTAACCCAATGCTTCTGTATCTTCCCACCTGTACCCTCTCTTTTTTTCCGAAGGGAAAATTTGAAGGGCAATTCCCTCCTTTTCTCTCCAGCTTCGGCGGCCCTGGTCTCAGTCAATTTTTTATAACTGACTGTTTCTTGTTTAAGAAAACTGCCAGCAAAAGTAAAAGCGATGATTGCTGAAAGAGCAGCAGACAAAACCAGACAAAAGCAGACAAACAACTGCCCAGCTGACAAAGGTGACGTGTCACCATTATCTAATTTGACTAAGAAATTCATTTAAAAAATAATTATGTTTCACTTTGAGTTCTAAGAAAAGTCATAAAAAATTATGCTAATAGTACAATGTTGTATTGTTTAAACCAATACAATGTTGTATTGTTTAAACCATGTTGTATTGTTTAAACCATTGGTTCTCAAATTTTTCTGCAAGTCAAACCCAATTCGAGAAAAACCTTTGTCCGACTCCTAACCCAATACAGGCTCTTAACTAATGTAATGTATAATTAAAGTAAAGAGCTTCTTTTGGTCTTCTCTTGTGTCCCATTAAGGTTTTTTTTATTAAATGCAAAGAAAAATAAGTGAAAAGCAAAAAAAAGATCTTTAAATTGACAATCATAAGTTTTGTAGTTTACTACTTTTGCAAATTAGGTACCGTTGCTTTATTGCTGCCGTAAACCCCTTCAGTATTCGTCTACCCCATTTAATCCCTTGCTATTTACAGACCCCCGAAATGTTCCAATTGACTCCTTTGGGTCAATATTAACCACTATGAGAACCACTGGTTTACACTTTAGACTATTTTAAGTAAGTTTAAAAATTGAAAAAAATAAGCCTTTGGATTAATTTTGATTTAGATAATTTTATAATTATTATTTTACTACTATAAATGATAAACAAAGAGTTTCACGAAAGATTGAGGCAACTTGAAAGCTTAATACCGAGCCCATCAATCGACGAATTTTGATTTTTAAAATTTGGTACTCAAAAGATTTTAAGTTTTTCTGATTTGCCCTGAAGTTTCAAAAATTTTTGTGATCCGCAAACAGAAATCCTAATCACGTAGCATGCTTGCTCATTCTCAATCTAAAAAAAGACGCAGTTGTTTTAAAGATTTCAGTTTTAGTTGTTCAATTTCAAGACTTATAGCCTATAGCCGGAATTTTCCCAAGATTTTATTTGTTTAATAAAATTATTACAAAATACTGTGAAAAACAACTACTTTAGCGCTTCATAGATCAAACTCCCAATGAATCGCTTATTTTCAATGTATAGAAAGGGTATAATTTTATTAAACCTAGCTCATATTGTATTTCGAATAGATACTAATTATTATGGTTAGTTTAGCAGTGTGCTTTTGTATAAAAGTTTTACTCTTATTGGCCAATATTTTTATTTGTTACCGATTGCTTATCATATTTAAGTTTTTTCTTTTCAAGGATAGGACTGTACTCAGCAACTGGTATGCCCTAAAATAACAATGATCTTAGCACTCTTTTCAAAAAAGGAAAATTTTTTCAATTTTTAAAAATTTGAGTTTTGCAATTGTTACACCACAGCTGGAAATCTTTTTTGACTAACGAAGAACTTTTTTTGTCTAAAGTGTCAAGAAGCCACCAAAAAAGCCTAGAAATTTCAATCTTTTTACTTTGTTGCATAGAAAAGACTTTTTTTGGTTTTTATTTGATTTTAAACTTTTTTTCGTGCTCGATTTGCGCTTCTGGCCCCTTCAAATAAAATAGAGTGTTCAAAATTTAGCGAAAACCACAAGAAAGTTTTCACTACATAATCAATTTGAAAAAATTGAAATTTCTAGGGTTTTTAGGTAGCTTCCTGACATTGCATGTAAAAAAACGTTCGAAATAAAGCAAAGATCATTAAAAAATATCTTTACTTTGGTTGTTGTTGTATGCTGTAAGTTCTTAAGTCTTTCGTGAGCATTAAAAGGTTTTAGAGCACTGGGATAGGAGTTGCTACGTTTATTGCTAGATAAGTTACAGGATTGCAACAAGATGTTTTTCTTACTGTTTGTCAAAAAACTTTCGAATCATAATACGGATAATATGGTGTTCTGAGTTAATTCAAAACAACATTGTTTAAGTTTTGGTTTGCACATGACTTCCGGGCGTGTACGCCCTGCGAAACTTTGTTTAGTTATTGAATTTTGAACGCCAAGCGTAATACTGAA